>JANUYF010000001.1:206067283-206077283 GCA_026167975.1 Phrynosoma blainvillii
AGCACCCTTACTACATCCATGGGCTTAAAATGGCACCTATTCCTTATACCTGGAGCATAGACTTACAAGATATCTTTGACCCCCCCCCCCCCTCGAAGGAAAAGAGGATAGAGAGGGGTGGAAAACCCCTCCTCGCCTTCCAAGCCTTCTTTCCGACTTTTAAACAAGGAACTGCTAAAACTCGCGTGGGCAAAAAACCCTTCCTGGGCAAAGGCATGAGGATGGCATGGCTGGAGTCTACAGAGACTGGAAAGAGGGAGGGAGGAAGAAGAGAAAGTCACTGATGGATAGATCTTGGCTGCGGGGATTTCTCAGGCTCCGGGTGGAGTTTCACCCACACGCGTGGAAAGGACTCTGTGGGATTTTTTTGCGAAAAGGAGGGTGTCTACGCGAGGAAGGAGAAGTACTACTGTCCACTATGGAGGCAAAGCCTTTCTTTCCAGAAACCAAGATCCCACCCACGGGAGAGAAATCCACAGGGGAAAGGCAGATTTCTGGAACTGGAAGCCCAAGGGGGGCATCTGGGGAGGATGGGAGATGGAGTGGGTCGGAGGAGGACAAGGAAGCCCACTTGGAGGGAAGCCAATAGAGAACTGTGGCCCAAAACACCTTGCAGAGATCATCCAGTTTGAGACCGCTTTAACTGCCCTGGCTCAGGGCTAGGGAATTCTGGGAGTTGTAGTTTATTGTCCAATGTCTCCCACGACATCCGTTCCCAGGATTCCCTAGCCTTGAGCCAGGGCAGTTAAAGCGGTCTCAAACTGGATGGTTTCTGCAGGGTCTTTGCAGAAGATTTCTGCTCTCTCTTCCCTTCCAGGACTAGAGAGCTAGAGGCCCTTTCACCTTTTTGGAGAGCTTTTGAACACAGAGCCCGAGAAAGTTGGAGGGCGCGATTTTGGAAGCCCTGGCCCTGAGGGGGAAGAACAGCCGTCCTCCTTTCCCAGGACCTGTCCTCCAGGCCAACCAGGAGGAATCCCAAAATGTCCTCCTCCCTTTGGAGCATGGCTGAGAAGCATGGAGTTTTTTTTTATTTGGGAATGTCTGACTTTTTTATTTGGGAGTGCATTACATTTTTTGTAATGCAATGGGAGTTTATCTGTCCTCCATTTGGGGGGTGCCTTGTCCTCCTTTGAGGTGAGGAGGACACCTGGTGACCAGAGAGTGACAGAAGACAGGCAGACAATCCCTCAGTCCCCAAATTTCTAGCATTACAGGCACTTAAAACTTAAGCATTTCGCAATTTTTCTTTGCGTGCCTTCAAACCCTAAGGCGAAACCTGTCACGGGGGTTTTCTTGGCCAGATTTGTTCAGGGGAGGTTTGCTATGATCTTTTCCCGAGGAGGCTGAGAGAGTGTGACTTGCCCAAGGTCAACCGGTGGGTTTCATGCAAAAGCTGGGAATGGGACCCTGGTCTCCAGGTTTCCATTTGCGAAGACCAGGGTCGGAGTCCCAGCTGGGCCTTGATACCCACTGGGTGACTTTGGGTAAGTCACGCTCTCTCAGCCTCCAAAAGAATGACCAGGCTTCTTTCTTCCATCTTCCAGCGGCACTCACTCAAAACACAACGCCTGCTTTATTGAAGCAGCCGAAGAAAAGGAGCCCTCAAAGTGCCCTGGAGTAAAAAAAGGAAAGAGGTCTAGAAGTGGACTTTATTTTCAAGGGCCCTCCCTTTCTTGCAAGGCGAGGGATCTGGGGATCTGGAGGGAAAGGGACACTTCTGCACAACTTTTCCAAATTTCTTCCCACGGAGGAGCCTCGGAGGAGCAGCAAAACATTGGCCGCAGGTTATTATTATTATTATTATTATTATTATTATTATTATTATTATTATTATTATTATTATTATTATTATTATTATCCACTCCAGCCCTCCACAAGCCTCCAAGATCAGGAGCACCGCAACTGCCTTGGCAGAAACACACACAAACACACACATATATAAATATATACACACACCCGGCGGGGGCTTCAACGCATTTTCTTAGGCGACACTCCCTTCTCTCTAGAAGAGGATCGCATGGATTTCCCAGCTCCGGCATGAAACCCACTGGGCGACCTTGGGCAAGTCACACTCTCTCAGCCTCCTCGGGAAAAAGAGCATAGCAAACCTCCTCCGAACAAATCTGCTCAAGGGAACCCCAAACCAGAAACGACTTGAAGGCAAGCAACCACCACAGCCGCAACCACAAACCAAGCCCCGACTTCAGGAAAGCTTTGAGGAGCCCCGAAAGCTGCCTTCGTGGAGAAGGCAGGAGGACTCCCCCCCCTCCAAAAAGACAAAAACAAAAAAGAGCAACATCTTGTTGTTGTTGTTGTTGTTGTCTGCTTTCAAGTCGTTTCCGACTTACGGCAACCCTAAGGCGACGCTGTCATGGGGGGGTCTCCATGCCCAGATTTCTTCAGAGGAGGTTGGCCCTTGCCTTCCCCGAGGCTGAGAGAGTGTGACTCGCCCAAGGGTGGGTTTCCACGGCTGAGCAGGGATTCGAACCCTGGGCTCCAGAGTCGCAATCCAACACTCCCACAACTTTTACGGTGGATTTCTTCGGGGGAGGGGGAATCTGGACCCCCACCTAGAAGAGGGAGCACCTATTCATTCCCCTTCTGCTGCTGCTTCTGCAAAACATTTCCAAAAGTCTTTCCAGTCCCAGGCATCCCCAATGGCCAAGCACAGCTCCATCCTTACTCTCCCACCGTCTCCTCCAATACCCCCCCCCCCCAATAAAAAAAGACCAACCAAAGCAGGATCCTAGTTTAGAGAGAGAGAGAGAGAGAGAGAGGTCCTTCTTCCTACCGATCGGGTCGTTTTTCCAAATCCCCAAAAGATGGCAGTCGAAGCTGCCATTCCTCCTTTCGCGGCTCTCTTGCGGCTCTTGGAGGCCAGAGAAAAGGAAGAGAGGAAGGAGGAGGAGAAGAAGGAGGAGGAGGGAGGGAGGGAGGAGGAGGAGGAGGAGGAGGAGGAGGAGGACAAGGGATCTCTTCTCCAACTAATCCCTCCCGAGGTTTTGAAAGACAAGCAACCGAGCTGCAAGCCGGGATGCGCCCCCCCCCCCCTTTGGTCCTTTCCTCCATAAATCATACAGGAAAGGAAAGGAAAAGATGAGGATGAGGATAGGCAGAGCCGCCATCACCACACACACACACACACACACACACACACCCATTGGCCCAAGCTTTGGCAGCTCCCCTGGCTTCCCCGTCAGTCGAAAAGTCTTAAAAACCATGCATTGGTGCAAGCTTTGGCAGCTCCACTGGCTTCTTCCTCAGACAAAAGGGTTAAAATAATCATTTGTTGTTAACTGCCCTCGAGTCGATCTCGACTCATGGTGACCCTATGGAGGAGGCATCTCCAAGACCCTCTGTCCTCCACTGCTCTGCTTAATTCCTGCAACCCCTTCATACCCGTGACCTCCTTAATAGAGTCCATCCATCTGGCATGTGGCCTTCCTCTCTTCCTACCTACCTCCATCTTCCCCAGCATTATTGTTTTTTTTTCCAAAGAGTCCTCCCTTCTCATGATGGGTCCAAAGTTTGGTCATCTTGGCTTCTGCTCTAGGACCCATTTGTTTGTCCTTTTGGCTGTCCATGGGATCCTCAGCACTCTTCTCCAGCACCACATTCTCTCAAATGCCTTGATTTTCTTCCTATCATCTTTCTCAATTGTCCAGCTCTCACATCCATACATGGGAATAGGGAATACGATGGCTTGTATGATTCTAACTTTTGTGCTGAGTTGCATATATTTGCATTTTAGGATCTTTTCTAGTTCTTTCATAGCCACCCTCCCCATTCTTAGTCTTCTTCTGATTTCCTGACTGCAGTCCCCATTTCTATCAATGTTTGATCCCAGGGATGGGAATTCTTTTACTATTTCAACTTCTTCATTGTCTAGGTTGAACTTGTGAAGGTCCTCACTTGTCATTATTTTTGTTTTCCTTATGTTCAACTTGAAGCTTGCCTTTGCACTTTCTTCTTTGATCTTCCTTAGTAGGTGTTCCAGGTTTGTGAGGTTTTCTGCTAGTATTATGGTGTCATCTGCATATCTTGGATGGTTGATATTCCTTCCTCCTGTTTTCACTCCTCCTTCTTTTGTGTCCAAGCCTGCTATTCTTATAATATGTTCTGCATAAAAGTTGAATAAATAGAGTGAAATGATACAGCCTTGTCTGACACCTTTGCCAATTGGGAACCATTGTTTCTCCATGTTCTGTTCTGTCAGTAGCCTCTTGTCCTGAGTACAAATTCTTCATTAGGACTATCAGATGTGTTGGCACTCCCTTGTCTTTAAGGGCATTCCATAGCCTTTCATGATCTATGCAGTCTATAAAGTACATGCTGATTTTCTTTTGGAATTCCCTGCATAGTCATAATCTGAATCTTGCATAATCATCATAATCATCTCCTGCATAATCATGCAGGAGGGAAAATCAAAGGAAGGAAATCATGCAAAATCATACAGGAGGGGGGAAATTTATGGCTTGTGACAAACATTTTTCTTCCCATCTGTATGCTTTTTAACACTTTACTTGAAGAAGCAGCCAGTGGAGCTTCCAAAGTTTGCACCAATGCATGGTTTTTAACATATTTGCCTGATCAAAAAGCCAGTGGAGCCTCCACTGTATAATTTTTAACACTTTTTGTCTGATGAAAAGGCCAGTGGAGCTTCCAACGTACAATTTTTAACACTTTTGTCTGAGGAAGAAGCCAGTGGAGCTTCCAAGGCTTGCGCCAATGCGTGGTTTTAAACACTTTTGTCTGATGAAAAGGCCAGTGAAACTTCCAATGTATAATTTTAAACCCTTTTGTCTCAGGAAGAAGCCATTGGAGCTTCCAAAGCTTACAACTCTCTGCAGTGCATTTGGGTTGCCCCTCATAAAGGTGTCGGTTTTTTGTGGCTTTGGGATCTTATACTAAAACTAACCCCAATTCCTTTGTGCGGGATCCAACACACACACACACACACAGGCAGAGAGACACACACCAAGCCCAACTAAAACTTGGTTTCCCAGGCAGCAAGAAAGGAGGAGGGGGAGATGGAGAGGGGGGGAAAGAGAGACAGAGGGAGAAAAGTCCAGTACAGCAACATCAGCAGCAGTAGGGCCTTGCCTTTAGATCTTTAGATGGAGGGCCTCCAGTTTCTTTTACTTTATTTTCTCATTTACTTAAAGCAGATCCAAGTGGGTGAATTGCACCCGGGTTGCCAAAAGCAGAGAGGAAAAGATAAATAAAATAAAATAAAATAAAAGGGGGGACTCTCTCCATAGCCTCCCCCCTTTTTTCCCTCTCCCCCCCCCCAAAAAAATTTTTTTTCTGGCTCCTGGGCCGCCTTTGCTTTGAATGGGGGTAGCTAGGAAACAGCCAGCAGGCCGGGAAGACGGAATTTCCAACGTGTAAAATGTTCTTAGCGGAGCCATTGAGAGTGTGCAATAAGGCGTGAGGGGGAACTAATCTCTCCATTTAAATGTTTGTGGCAATTTTATCTAAATGAATTTTAATGCTAAACGAGGGATAATTCCCTATTTGTAACCCGTTTACTTCTCTTTCCTTTGCCTGTAAAAGCCCTCGAACATCATGCGAGGAACAATAACAAAACAAAAACAAGAAGAGAGAGAGAGAGAGAGAGAGAGAGAGAGAGAAGGCAAAAAATACACTCCAAAGCATATTATTCATTAATGTGTTATAATTACAGCTGATTAAGTATCTTAAGATAGTCTACGGAGAGGCCTTGCTTTTGTTTTTGAGACATTTCCCCCCCCTTTTTTTATTTTATATAAAAAAGAGAGAACTTGAAATGTACAAAATAATGCACATTATTAAGTAAAGGAAGGGAGATTTTTTTTGGTCCCCTCTCAGCCTTAAAAGTGGTATGCAAAGAGGAAAAAGAAAAGAGATGATTGGTTTGAATGATTTTTTTAAAAAAAATTCAAGGAGTGATTATTCTTTTTTTAAAAAAAAAAGAAAGAAAAACAAATAATCACTTTAGATCTGATCAACACAAATACATACTGCTAGCATTCCCTTCCTATGAACCAGGTTACATTGCTGGGCCTCATACAAAGTTGGAAGGGGGGGGTAAGCATCCCTTGGGCAAGAGGAAGAGGAGAAGAAAGGCCGGGTTTCCTCCTTTTCTTTTTCCCCTCCTTGCCTGGCTGGCTAGCTAGCCTCTGCCCAGCTAGCCACACTTCCCTCCCTATGGCCTTTCTTGGGCAGCATCATTGATGCAGCCTTCCCTGGAGCAGGAGACATTGCAGGATTGTGGCATCACAACCCAAACAGATGTGCCAAGCACATTCCGAGTTAGGGTGTTTTGTTTTTTAATGGGAGAAAGTAAACAAAAGGCCATTAACTGCTTGTAAAGCCACACGGGCTTCAAACACTACGTCCTTCTGAAAAGGATAAATCACAATGAGAGGTGTAGAATACAAAGATATAGCCCTGTTAGTTTGTAGAATCAGTCTGTAGAGAGCACCTTTGAGAGAAACTGAAAGAAAGAAGTTGGCAGCAGCAGCTTTCCTAAAGTCTACTTCCTCGGATGCATTTATCTGAGGAGGTAGACTGAAGTCTATGAAAGCTCATGCTGCCAATTTATTTCAGTTAGTCTCAAAGGTGCTACAAGATCTCTCTGCAAAATGAGAGGTGTTCTTAATAATGAGAGCCCACGAAGGCTTCAGTCACAACCACTCTGTGAAGGGGGTGATGGGCTTTGTGGTTGTTGTGTGCCTTCAAGTCGTTTCCGACTTATGGCAACCCTAAGACAAATCTACCATAGGGTTTTCTTGGTAGTACAGCTGTCCCTCCACATTTATGGCTTTGACGTTTGCAGATCGGCTTATTCACAGATTTGATTAATATGTTCTAAGAATCTCTAGCTCAGGGGTAGGCAACCTTTCCCCTTTAAGGGCCGAGGGAGTTCAGGTCCCAGAATCCCAGGAGCTATTGGCCAACATGGGACTATTGGCCAACATGGCTGAGGCTTCTGGGAGCTGAAGTCCCTTGGCCCTTAAAGGGGAAAGGTTGCCTACCCGTAGCTCCTCCAGTGTGACTCTATAGCAAACATTCACCGGAGGTTGCATGGAAGGACTTAACAGATTCCTAGACAGAACACTTCCCTAGGCATTTGTACATTTTCCAGCACAATTATATGGTCAGCTTCCAGCAGATGTTGACCACAGAGTTACTCTGGAGCACGTAGAGATTCCAAGAGGTTTTTTTAAGTGGATTTTTTTTATTATTTATGGTGGTCCTTCCATGGGGGTCCTGTGTCCCTAACACCAGCAAATGTGGAGCAGTTTACTCAGGAAAAATAGCTCAGCCCCATGTACCATTTAGCACCAGTACTCAGTTCCTGGAAGACCCAGGGCCAGTGATGCTGTGCATGTGCCGAGTACATTCCTTCACCACTCATTCAAACTATGAGCAAGGTTTCTAGATTATGGTGGAACTTCTAGTTAGACTGTAGTCCAGGCATCTCACATATGAGAGTTCGATATTGGAGGCATCCTCAGTCTTTTACCAGCAAACAAAAGGTGAGAAGCAGAATTCTTCAACAGCAGGAAAATCCCATCAATCTTTGTCTAGTAACCTTACAAAGCAACTGGTCTCTTTTAAAGCAAAACAAGAAATTGTTCAGAAGAGGCTTAGGGAGTGACATCTAATGTGAATGGCAGGCATTAGCCATCGAACTCTTTCGTTAATATCTTTCAGTTAGTATCTTTTAAAACTGTTTTTTAAACAAATCTCCCTTTGCTAAAATGTTTGTATATTTTTCATGCCCTCTGGAAACACTTTTAAACAGCTCTGGCTTTATTTAGAAGAAAGTTTGAAAGTAGTATCATCTAAACATATTATTTCTATTTAACTAGTTGGCTGCAGTGCAGAAACTATAGCTCTGCTGGGAAATTGGTTAATAACTCAAGCTACAGTCAATCATAGTGCAGGATTTTGTTAGGAGCATTCAGTATTAAAAAGTCTGCCATACTTTTAATACAAATAGATAATATACAACTGTATGCATATTCAAATATAGGAATATTTTTTTTTAAAAAAGTTCTTCATCCTTAGAGTAGTCTAATTTGAAGAATAAAGTTTTATCAGCTTCCTACAGCAATTTAATTCAAGGAGCTACCTGTGTGTCATTTAACACCCTGCATTTTAAATCCCATCCAATCTCATGCAGTTTTTCTGTCTTGGAATCTTTCAAATTTGATTTTGAATTTGAAATTTAGTTATCACCCTGCAAATAAACAGGGTACGATCTTGGAAACAACACTAGCAAAGGGCAACACATAATAATTTACTTTAGAAAGAAGTATTAATAAGGTTGCCTGGGGCTAAAATTTAATTATTTCAAGAGAGAGATTGGCATATTTCTATAAAATCACTACAGGTTTTGAAGCTGGGGGCTGTAAAAGAAAATTTTCAAGCAGTTGAGCCAGCATGACAAAAAATAATTTGCTTTTATTTTAGATTCAGATTTCATTACTGCACTCAAACTACTACAACTGGCTTTGAGTTATTGTACAATCCAAACAGTTTCGATCAGAAACTCTAAGACTCAATGTGCAATGATTATTATTAATAATAATTAGCTCCTTGGTTTCTTGATAGAAAAAGGCTATCAACAAGCATTTGTTTAACCACAACAAAAGTATAATTAGCTTATCCCACTTAGTAAATCTGTATGCATGCCAACTCATACCAAATTGCTACTTTTACAAAAAAAAAAAGCAATAATACAGTTCATTTTTTTCCAGTCCTTTTTGCACAAAATTTATTTACAATGTATACATATATGCTCCAAGATGGGACTATGGAAAAATGCATGACTGATGCTTTGCCCAAAAATAAGTCAACATAGTAAAAATAACTCTTCAGTTCATGTTCTGAGCGGCATAAAACAGGAAGTGATGTAGGTGGTTGCTGCTGCTGCTGAATGGGAACAATGATGCTCTGATGTGACAATTAGGTTCAAATACACTTTCTCTTGGTTTCCATGCCTCCTCCTACCAGTCTCCTTAAGACATTGCCTGCAACAGCTGATTAATCATTGTTGAGGGCTGCAGTTTTTCCCATCCTTCCCGATTTACATCTGTTCAGGCCAATTCAAATATGGTGAGTAAATGAATTAGACATGCAAATTCACGCCCCAGGCTAGAAAAAAAAGGAGGGGAGAGAGATAGAAAGAGAGGCAGACAGAGGAAATACAGAGTGCATGGCTGAAATCCTAGGATAGAAGAAACGTTCTTCTGCCTGACATAGATATTTTAATGCGGTAAAAATCCTGCAAATAAATCTTTCTGTCATTTGCAGGGTAACTGTAAGGCTTCTTTTTCTTTTTCTTCTTTGTAAATGTAAGGAGGCTTCTGGAGGAAGTGAAGAGTTATGGAAACAACACACATAGTGTGGAAAAAAATTCACATTTTTTTCTTAAAAAATCTATAAGAAACAAGGTATATGGATAACAGAATAAAAGCATTTTACAATATTCCACTCTGTTGCCTTATATACTTATTTTGCATGTCCCCAGAAGGTGTGTTTTTCAGTTGGTGGTGTTTTCCCCCCCTGCTTTTCAGGGTCCATATAAAGACAAGTAGGATTGTTCCTTGGTCCAAAACTAGATGCCAAGAATGGAACTCCATTAAGTCTTTGCAGAACGGCAACATTTCAAGTATGCCGTTGCTGAAGATAAAGTATATTTCCGTAAGCTACTGAGCATGAATGTCCATCACTTGTCCACTCATTGCTGGGTCTCCGGTATTGAGCATTGTGGGGCTAGTTGCTGGCATTGGCATTCCAGGGTGGGGTGGTCCTCCATGCATCATCATTGCTGGGTGGTGTGGGTGTCCAGGAATGTAGGTATGCATGGGGGGGCCATGGCGCAACTGAGCTGGATGTGGGGGCATCTGAGGTGGTGTATAACTTGGTTGTCCCATATTCATGCCCAATGGACCACCCCGAGACACATAATCCCCTGGCATACTTTGCAGTCCTGTGGAAGAAGAGA
>JANUYF010000001.1:206082283-206252283 GCA_026167975.1 Phrynosoma blainvillii
TAACTTGTTAAAATTGTTTGTTTTTTAGATGTTGTATCAACATTATAATGCTTTTGTATTGTTTTTAACTTGTACTGTTTTAAATTTGTTGCTAGCCACCTTGAGTCCCTTTATCAGGAAAAAGGTGGATATAAATTTAAAAATAAAATAAAATAGAAATAGATAAATAAATAAATATACTATTTTCACAAACCATTAACATATTATCAAAATAGCAGAAACCCCCATATGTGGAAGTTAATAAGAAGGCAGAGATATGAGAACCATTAAGCATTTTTTGCCACTACTTGCATCCTAGATTTTAACAGTACATTAAAAGCTAGCTTCAGAAGTAAGCTGCCTTGAGTTATTAAAGCACATAAAGCTCTACCTCATTGTATGTCTTTGAACTTTACTGAGCCCCACAAGTGATTGTGACCCTTTTGCCCTTTTGACAGGTAATAAAGTTTACAGCAATTCCACACCAAGCCATGCACCAAGGAGTAGCCATAGTAGCAGAAGGAGCTAGGAAGTCAAACTCAGACCCAATCATGCTTATGTAATATTAATATTCTTCAACAAGGAACAATATAAGGTTTATGGTTGAGACTGAGAGCCTACAATTCTAAGCTTCCTCTTTTGAAGTAATGATTGTCTTCCAGTTCAGTTGTGTTGTCTAATGTTGTAACAAAGCAAGACTTTATTTCAACTGTCAGTGATAACCACTATTACTTCTTTTTTATTTACCACCAAACCTTGGGGAATGGCTTGTGGAAGGCTTTTGCTTGCACAATATGACTACAGTTACTACTGAGGACTTGCCTGCTCGATTCGACTGGTCTATCATGGGCTGAACTATTCTTCTTCTAGCATTAATAAACCTGAAACAAGAAAGAACAGTGAGCTATTATTTTGAAAGAATACAATTTGCCTTTACTCAGAACTTCAGATAGGCTACAGTGTCCCTTAAGACGTTGGCCTGTGGATTCAAATGCTGCACAATTTGTAACCTCTGATGACCTTTGAAAATGTGAGCTTTGGGTTGCGAGTTGATTTATGTCATACTGATTTTACCACAATTGGACCCTTCCATTTCATCTTTCCGTAGGGGGATCTGCTGAGTTTTAAGGAAGCAATACCAGTATCATTCCTTTCAATTCAGATGAGACAAAAGAAAAATTGCTAGGGAAGAATTGCCAACCCAGACAGGGACTGACTCTCTTTACCTCCCACATCCAACACAATTAGTGACATTTCCCTGGTAAGTCCTGTAATTTGTTTTCTTTACAGTTGTTTTTTTTTTTTTTTAATCAAAACTTTCCCTGCCTCTTGAAAACATAATTCTGTTTTAATGTGTACTATTAAGATAATGAAGTGTGATGGCTGCTCACCATCAAATGAGAACATGTCTGGAGTTTTATCGCACTGCTCCTGGACATCAGAGCAATGCATTCCTTGTAGATTCTGTGGCACTTTCCCCATTTCTGCTCTTTATGCAAAGTCTGAGGTCAAGGTGGGGTCATAGATGTACAGTAATGGAACTTATATAATGTCATTTTCTCTTGCTACGGCTGAACATTTACAACAAACATGTTGTTAAATTGTAATTGCACTGCTACTGAAATAGAGGGCCTTGGAATGTCCTGCTCAGATGAATAGAAGGCAATTAAAATTTCTCACCTAAACATATATTCTGGATATTTTAGCTAAACTTCATTAGTTTTTGAATTATCATGTCAAATATAATAACTGATTAATAATATGCAAAATAAAGATAGTAAGGGCTAGAAGTAACTTCACAGTGTGAATGATAAATCATAACTCAAAGGGCAATGAATAGCACATTCATTTTGCTCCTTTCATCAAATGCTGTTGCTCTTCAACCTTTCAGTAAAAACGTCAAGGCAGTTGGGGAACAGTACCAATGTTATAAGGGTATTTGTTCTATGATTTAAATCTAGAAACCTCTTGCACTGCAACAAGGTGTGTGTGAGGAACCACCAACAATGTCAAAATGGGCACAGTAATTTCTCTGTGTTGGCAATCCAATGTCTAATTAAAAGTTTAGGTCTTTTCTCTCTACTATTCTGGCTGAGATGAAATAATATCCCTCTAAAGTACTCCTAACCCACAAGCCAGCCATTGTCTTCTAGCAATGGATATTAAAAGTGAGGTCCATGTTTCAACTCTCCCCTTCTGAATAGTGCTGAACTGTTTGACTGATACAATGGGCCCTAGGTATCTGCTGGAGTTTGGTTCCAGGACCTCCCATGGATACCAAAATCTGTGGATGCTTAAGTCCCATTAAATACAATGGCATAATAAAATGTTGTCCCTTATATACAATGGCAAATTCAAGATTGCTTTTTGGAATTTATATATTTTTAAATATTTTTAAGCATAGATAGTTGAATTCATGGATAAAAATTCCATGGAAAAGGAGGTTCAAGTGTATCTTCAAGCACAATCCCCTCCACACATCCCTGAAGACTGTGGTTCTTAAATCTTAACAATACTACAAAATCAAATACAATTTTAACTATATTATTTTTGTAGGGCTGTGTACTTGAGTGTGAGCATGAGAACACATACACACACAATAGAATTTATCAAGCAAGCAACTTTTCCAATATTTGTGAATGTGGTGATTTTTGCAAGTATCCCCATCTTAATTACTGTTGAACATTACAGTAATTCTTTGAAATCTTTGAAGAAATCAGCAATGTATGCACCTGGCCCTTTACTAATCTTAAAAGGAAACATAACGATCATGTTTTGTTTCTTTTTTTAATCACACAATTAAAAAATAAACCTGGTCCAGTGAGCATATAGAAACATTGCACACATATACGTTTCAGAGATCTGTGCTGTAAATGTTTTGGATGAAGTTCCATCAACTCTATATTTGTTTTTATATTTACCCCAACACAATTTCTTAAAAGTATACACTATAATGTTAAAATCATTTTGTAATTATGTTGCACTAAGCATGACTATCAGAGTTGTGAGCAAAAGGTTATAGTAATTCTCTCTCTCATTATAAAAAAAAACACACCATGTGAAATAGGCAATTAAAAAATTCTCCCTTTCTCTTCATTAGTTACCTTACACCATGACAAATTAGAAAATGCATTCAGAAAGCAGTTTTCACACAAGGTCTCAAAGGAAAACTAAAAAGATACAAGCTTTCATTTTTCCTTTTTTAAAAAACTAGAAGTCCATAGTGGTTGATTTTTGTAAGTGTGTTACATTTATCCTTTTGAGGCATTTCCCCTCAGTTAGTTACAACAATCCAGGAAAATTTGCTATGTGTTGGTCAGCTGCAGAAGCCAGCTGTACAAAGAGACTCTCATATACAGGAACTAGTAAGTACTGGTATGTATATCCAATTCTGCTCTGTTTGGAGAAGCACCATTTTGGTGTGCTTGGAGAAGCTTCATTTTCAGAGGTGACTTTTACAGAACCATGAACTTTTGTCTGGACACTCTGTTTTTCTCACAAATGATTAGTACTTTCAGAAACCTATGAAGATACCTGTTAGAAGGATGGAAATGAAATGAAATATACAGTTTTTGTGGGTTTTTCGGGCTGTGTGGCCATGTTCTAGAAGAGTTTCTTTCTGATGTTTCACTAGCATCTGTGGCTGGCATCTTCAGAGGTGTTCTACCAAGTGTGGCCTGCAAAAACTATGGATGCCAGCCATGAAAGCCTTTGACTTCACATTTTAATATACAGTGTCAACCAACCCAGGTAAAAGGTTCACTTTAACTTCTCATGCCAACACTACATTCCAACCAGTTCACTCCATTGACCCAGAAACTATACATACAAAGTATTCTATTGTGCTTCTAATTCCCATTGCGAGGGCAAATGTCTTAATATAATTAGCAACAGTTTTCTGAAATAATTTTTGACCTTCCAGTATAAGGCCATTTCAACAACTGGCATTACTAGGTGACTGGTTTAAGCAGAGACATCATCACCATGCCATTTTGGTTCAGTCATATTGGACTTTTCATGTGTACAATTGGCCCTCCTTATCCATGGATTTTTTTTTTTTTTTATCCATGGGTTCAAGCATCCACACCTTGAAAATATTCCAAAAAGTATAAATTCCAAATAGCAAACCTTGATTTTACCATTTTATATAAGGGACATCCATTTTGTTATGCCATTATATTTAATGGGACCTGAGCATCCATGGATTTTGTTATCCACAGGGGATCCTGGAACGAAACCCCAGAGGATAACAAGGACCTACTGTATGTACAAAAAGTAAGCTACACAGAAATGTGTTATGATGACCCTTTTATTGTCCTCCAGTTCCCTCATGAGCAGCCACCTTCATGTCTGCTAAAACCAAGTTCCTGTTGTGCTTCTCAAGTCTGCAAAGTCTGCTTACAAGTTAATGAACAATGGCCATGAGGATGACTGATAGCAGCAATAGCAAATAGCTTGGGCAGGGGCTATTCTAGAAGCAGCAGACAACTGTTGCTGCAAAGTGACACACAGTAGTAGTAATAGGACTCCCATAATTATACTAAGACTGGGTTGCTGACACTGGCATCCAAATGCCTTGTAATCTCCCCAACCTGAACATCTTCAAGCCTACCCCTTCTCTGTCATGTGGGGAGAGGGCTTCCGACACTTGGTAGGTGGGGGATTTGAGCTTAGGCTGAGCAGGGTGAATACAGATAGAAGGCTGCCTAGGCTAAGGGTGGCTTGGCCAAATGATGCTCCCAACTGGGTGCCAACATTGTGGAGCATGCGTTTGGATTAACTGCCATGGAGGAATTTCAACTTAGTCCTTTATGGATTCCCATAACATAGTACCCAAGTCCTCCCACTGAGAAATTTTCATCAATGTGATCAATTTGTGCAGTATATTGTGGGAGCCATAAATCCATGTGAGACTAAGAGGGGTTGCAGACTGCCAGAAATAGTGCAAATTGAGTCCACTTTTAGGGTTAGGTTTAGGTTTAGGGAATCATGGGAACTGTATTTTATTGTGGCACCAGAGCTCTCTGACAGAGAAGGCTCAATGTCTCAGAAAAAAAAAATCCCATTATTCCCTAGCATTAACCCTAACCCTAAAAGTGGACTCAATTTGCACTATTTCTGGCAGTCTGCAACCCCCCTAACATTCTTCCTCCATGCATATAAAGATGATGATAATGATGACTGATGATGATGATAAAATTTCTTAGACCTTTGAGGTAGGCTTGCATCTGCACTGCAGAAATAATCCGGTTTGACACTGCTTGACATTGCTCAATGCTATGGAATTCTAGGAACTGTAGTTTTGTGAGACATTTAGCCTTCTGTCAGAGAGCTCTGTTGCAACAACAAACTACAATCCCCACAGTTCCATAGCATTGAGCTATGGCACGTAAAATGTGTCAGACCAGATTATTTCTGCAGTGCAGATGCAGCTGTAGTCATTTAAGATTGGCCAACATTTATGCACTGTCAATGAAGAAAATCATATAAATCATATTCAGAATGTTTCATCGAGAAAAACAAAAACAATTAAAAGAATTCCCCGCCTCATTTTTTCTTCTTCTGTTGATTAAAACAAACAATAACAGGAGATTCCCCTGAAAATAATTTTAGGTTTGTAGTTGGAAGTGATGAACATTGAATTTCAGCAAATTGTTGTGCACACAAACACTTTACAGTTTATCTTTGCACTTTAAACATTCTCATATGTAGTTTGTATTTAGCAGCTTTCCTGAAAAACAGCTATGTGTTTGGGAGCCTTAGGGGTGATTTCAGAGGAAAGAACATTTTCCTTCTGGGCAAAGTAATAAAATGCCATTCTTGCTCCTCCTCCTAGAAGTCAACTTGAGGTCAGCTCCCAATCCTTGTATCTGTTTAAATAAACTGGTCCAGCTGTTTGTTTCTGAAATACCCTTTAACCTTCTGTTCCATCCTCCCTGCCTTTGTAACATAATACTTTACTTTGCATCATAGTAAATTCCAAGCTTCTGTGCATTAAAAAAGAAAGAGAGAATGAAAAGTTTTCTTCTTCTTCCTTTACAACTTAAAATATCCCATTACATTAAACAAGTGTTTTTGCTTTGAAGAAAACCCAATCAAAAATCGATATATTTACAATATATAGCTCTTAACAAGAAAAACAATTTCATTTACAAAAGCAGAGCACCTTTTTTATGACAAGACATATCTCAAATGAAAATTCATTCTGAAGCTCAAGTCCTCCATACTATTCATCCCCACCTTAGTGTCCTCCCAGTTATGTTGGACTACAATTCTCCATAACCCTACATCTAGAATACATGAGATTGGGGAAGTTGCTATACATGCCTATCAGATTCAATTCAATATACTTCTGAGTAGACACCCAGTAGACTGAACGCATTGAAAATCTTGTCTCTGAAAGGTAAAAATAACAGGGAGCTCAACAACAATTTCCTGCCCTATGTCAAAATCTTTAAATTTAAATCTTGACATTTTAAATCTTTCAACCTTTACATTTCATGTCCTCCTAAGTAACCCAAATAGATATTCAGTGAGCCTCAGTGCTACCTTCCAATTTTTATTTAAGGGTCCTCAACTTGGAAGCAACTCTCTGGCTGCTGTCTCAAAGCATAAAAGTTTCAGTTACCATTCATTTCAGTATCTTCAAATCCTCATAACTGTTCAAACTATTCCGCCTTTGCAAATAAAAAGAATATGAATTTTCCTATGCAGAAAGTGCTTCCGTGTAGGAACTACATGAAAACAGAGTAGAGGACTATGGTGTGTTACAATCACAAACACATATCTGTTGAGGTGCGTTAATCTCTACACATATGCTTTGTCTGCTGACAAAGCTGCCGCAAAGCCTTCAAACGCAATAATTCGGATCAGTTGTTAAGCAGCAAGTTAGATGGATCACAATACTGGCAAACATGATCAAATTTTGTGGCATTCTGACAATCAAAGTCAGTTGCTTCTAGGGCTCATGTGTTGGGAAGCAAAACTCTCAGGTATGTAAAGAAGAATAATTTATTGCCTCCCACCGGTGACAATTCCTGGCCTTCAAGAAAGGCGAATCCATTTTAAAAATAGAACTCATCCTCTTGTTCAGAACTAATCTGTGCTTCTCCATCAGTATACATCTTGTTACAGTTTGTCTTCTCCCCCCCCCCCCCTCGAGTGCTGCCAAGTCTCACTCCCTCTTTCCAACCAAGGTCCCTCCATTGTCAGAGTACTACGCATCTCTGGTCACATGGATAAGATTCAGATCAAGATGCAGTGATGCAGCAACCTGCCTTTGAACTTTGACCTTCAGCTCCACTGTGATGTACAAGTTTTGTTTCCTCTAAATGAGAGGCGGCATAACTGGGGATGACAATGGGGAACCCTACCATTCTCTCGGCCTGAAAATGGTTTAAAACCTTACCGGCCAGAAAGTGAATATTTGCATCGGGGTCACAAAGCCACTCTAAAAGACACAATTTAGTAGTCTCCTAGTACAACCGGGGTGACTTTTTTTTTTTACACAGATCTGCCCTTTTCCCCTCTTGCTGTATTCTTCCCCTCTCTCTTCGCTTTTTCCTTCTGTAGCCATTTGCATTGCAGGCTGCAGTGAAAAATCACCCCTCTTGTCTCTTTTGGAACACAGTCATTCACACTTCTGTCATCTGGATAAAACAAAGCCCTCCCTTGCTATGAGTGCCTGCTAAAGGCATCTTTGCTTAAGAACATTTGACCTACCACTCCTAAAGTATATATTGGTTCAAATAAGAATTCATACAAAATGATAGTTCCTACCTTTCAAAGTGATATTAAAAATTTAAAATCCCATTCTTTTTAAATATGCATCTTCACAATGCCCGGCATGATCGGCCTCAAGTCTCATGATGTTTGTTGGAAACTGCCCACCAAAGGCTGAAGTGAGGATGATGGTTGTGTATTAACAGGGGTACTACACGTACGTGGCAAAATGTATTTGTTGCTGTCACTTAGAAACCTTTTCAAAATGTATATGTAGCTGTTTCAGAAGTTTGCAGAAACAGAAAAGTATATGAATAGAAACTGCCAACTAACAAAACATATACCATTACATTGCATCTTTTTTTAAAAGAAAAAGAAAATGGATAACAATATGTCATTGTAATCATGTTTAGATTTACAGCTTCAAAAATATTATTCCTACTGCCTATTCTTATTCTAGTCAAACTTCAGAGTCAATAACTTTTGAAAGTGACACTTTTATATTCCATTTTGTTTGTATATGTATGTACCTTCAAGTTGCCTGTTAACTTTTTTTTAACTTTCCCCCTGTATTCCATGGATTTCATAAGCATTTTCTTAGGCAAGGAATACTCAAGAGGTGGTTTCTGCTAATTCCTTCCACTGAAATATAGCCCACAGCACCTGGTATTTATTGCTGGTCTCCCATCCAAGACGAAGCAGAGCTGACTGTGCTTAGCTTCCAAGATCAGGTACAATCTGGTACCTTTAGGGTATTTGGAATATTAAATATATAACAACTCTAGCTTCTTCTTTATTACCAAGTTCTTTTTTTAACTTTTAAAAAAGTTTTCTTTACTACCAACTTCTGCAATAATAACACAACAGGAGTTTATTAACAAGTTCTGCAATAATAGCACAACAGTAAAATAATTATAATGTAAACAATTAAAAATAATCCCCAAATTTTTACACGTTTGGAATTCAAAATATAGTTATCTCTATAAATTATAACTTTTTATTTTTCAGAGCTGCTGAATGAATGTTTATTTTTTTTTAATTCTGTATGGTCCATCACAGTTTTTGTTATAAAAAAATGATGACTATGTTCCCAAATGTAATCACTTTGTTCAGTTTATTAAATTAAGAACCTAATGTTAAAAAAATGCTAAGAAAAAACACTCAATTTTTAAAAATCAGCTGTTGAAACTACTGTAATTTGTAACTCCCATTAATCAATAATTTGTGCTTCCAATTCCTCTCTTATTTGTAAAATTAACTCCTTAGACCTAAATCTAATTGCTAGTCCCAACAAAAGCAACCGAGGCAATGGGATTTACCTAAGTGTTGATTTATGTATTCAGCACTGACTCAGTGGGCCTACTCCTGCTGGAAACAGCAGTTGGATTTAGACTGTAATCTTCTCAAAAGAAAGTTAATGTAAAGCTCAACCTTATGGTGTCATGCTTAGCCAATTTTACTACTCCATAGAAATGAAGACACTTCAGGACTGGAAATGCAGTACATCATTTAACAGTAGTAGGTAGGGTGGGAGGAAATGCCATTCCCTCCTTACTACTCATTTCAGAAACATAATATTGGAATTTACTCAAATCACAGCAAGCCCATCAATCAAAGTTATCAGTGGAACTCCATTCGCTTCCATCCTGCTCAACTCTGTTCTGTAGCATTAGTAGAATATTTGTCAAAGTACTACACACAGACAGTTGGAAAAGGTTCTGTAAGAACAGTAAGAGTAAATGATAAAGTTTTATGCAAAACGTGTGATGGAAAGCCACTCATTAATGTAAGGAGCTAATGCACTGCTTTGCAATTTAATTTTTAAAAATAGCTCCTGACTTTAAATGCTACTATGTGACCTGACACAATGTATTCATGTTGTGCATTCAGAAAAAGTTTCCTTAAAGCTGGGCAACACTGTTTATATTTTCTCTCACACACAGCTTGATAATGTACCAAGCATATCAAGTGCAGAGATAGAAGGGATGAAGATAGATCAGGTATGTACACCCAGTAGTATGCCTGGAGAATCCTGGCTTTAGGAGTCAGGCATGTAAGAGACATCTTTTGTCACTGTCCTCCTTGATCTCCTTTTGAACACTTCAGAAAACTTTCTTATGCCATAATTCACTTTCCCCTCTAAATTCACCAAAATACATATCTGTGGTACTCTAGAGAATTGTGGAAGAGGGTCAAGGACAATATTATTTGCACCAGGCTGTGAGTAAAGTACTCATAAAATTACATTTGTCAGTAGAATGCATTGTTAGCTGCTACTCTCACTACACACACACAAACCATACTGACTGCATGGTGGTTCAAACTCTTTTTGCACTAATGCAAGCCACACACAGGGAACCTAGTAATAAAAGCAATAATGACACTATAGTGATAACCTGAAATCCTTTCCCTATGAAGCTGAAAAATGAACCATTACTTCCAAATGCTCTACAGTAGTGAAAGAAGCAGGATTAATTTTTAAAAGAAAAAAAAAGAAAAATATTCCTTAAGATCTTTATCTGGTGAAACAAATACAATGGAAAAACCTGCTCTATGTGGAGAAAGTTGAAGTGCTATCAAAGAATGGCCCATGTTTTTCTACTTTCAGACTGTCAACACAACCTCTTATGTACTGTTGTAAATGCTACTTTCACAGAAGTTAAAAGATGAAATGACTGCAAAAACCCACACAACAAAATACACCTACAGGTTTAAAAAGATGATCATACAAATAATAAGAGTTAAAAAATGAAATGATTCCATATACCAAAATACACCTAGAGGCTAATACTAATAAGAACAGGTAACAATGAACTTTGGTTCCTGGTGCTATGTCAATTTGACGTCTGTTCAGATATTTGTCTCAACAGCGGCGAGCTAAAAGTATGTAGGAGGAGGCAGGAATATACACACAAGTCCATGCAGGCTCTTCTAAAACTTTCTCACATTAAATCACAAAGGTCTGCAAAGGGTTTCTAAGCGTCATCCAAAAGATATTCTTAGAAACCTTTTCTAGAACTCTGTGAGGAATGTGGAAGCCTGGGGGTAAGGCTTGTGTGTGCCCCCTACAAAATTTTACTCTGAACATCTAAACATGGCTCCAGTGGTGGCCTATTCTGTAGTACTGAAAATCTGTTGGCTGTTGTTGTTAGCCACAGTTCTCCACCCAGTCTTAATGACTATTCTTACCTGTTGGCTAAGATTTGAGATGACAGGAAAATCGCAGATAAATATGCAGACCATGTCCTTAGACACCAGTGCCAACAATATCATTTTAGCTGTGGTGTGCATCTCTTAGCTATCTGCGAATAGTCAATGCTGTTACCTTTATTTCATTAATTAATTTATAAATTTCTCAGTTCTTGATGTAGCTTATAATATCAAAACTACAAAATCCATAAATTGTAAAAGCAACAATTAACTGAAAACAACAGCAAAATATGTTATGATATATATGCAAGGCTCCCCCCCCCCAAAAAAAACCCCAAACAAACCAGGTGGGGAAAAATCTGGCCTCAAGGCCTGGATTAATATTAGAGAGAAGTTTATGATAAATATATACATCCTTATACTTTTTCTTTTTATTACAGAGTTCCAGATACTTTGTACAGATCCAGCAACTGTTCTATTTAATTTCTAGAAGCTAAATTCAAGGACTGTAAAGAGCCTTCATATTACTTTCCATGAACAGTTGTGAAACAAGTAATATCTTTTGACCACATTCTTTGCACCAGGCTGTGAGTAAAGTACTCATTATTTCACAGTATTTCACTCTGTGAACATTCCAGAGTTGATTTGAAAGTTTTATATTTGAATATATGTTGATTTTGAATATATGTGCTTGTGTGTGTATGTGTCCAAGCAGACACACAAATGTTTTGTTAAAAACAATAATAAGAATAATTGTTTTATTCTTATTATTTATTCTTAATTGAATAATTGTTTTATTCTTATTATTAGAATAATAAGAATATAATAAGAATAATAAGCACTGGTATATGCTTCAGAGGACTTCACATTTATTCTTCAGCTATAAAGCTTATAACAACCCAATAAGCTGGATCAATATTATTAAATCCGTATTGGAGAAGCAGAATTAAGGTTGAGAGTGAAGAGAATGGCCTAAAGTCAGTGGTAAATTTGTGGTAGGTATAAACTTTGAATCTTGGATTATTTTGATTTGTATCTCATCCTCTTATCCATCCATTTGTGCCCTATTAGATTTTTTTGGTTGTGTTATTCAGCCAAAGGCAAATCTAAATACAGCATGGGCTATCTTTATTAAACAACTCCAAGGCTATAAAAATTAACACTCACTTCTCAGGGATGTTGTATAAATATAAATGGTTAAAAACACCACTCTGCCTTATTCCTTAATAGGGTTCTGACAAGCCTCCCTCTCCTGCTGCTTCAATATGAAAAGAATCCCTAGATTGCAAAGGCATTTAGCTGGATAAAAGATGAGAGGGATACTGAAGGACAGGGGCAATGGACCTGCAAAGGGTGTACCGATAAGATCACAGTGGCAGAGAAAGCCCTTCATAACTTCAAGTACATCTGCAATTGTCACCCAAGAGAACTTTTCCAGCAGTGACTGGAAAATTCAGGCTGTCTGTGCCCACAGGATGTACTATATCCTGGGATCACAAGACTGTAAACTGTTTTGTAGATAAAATGAATTGTACTGTGTCTCAACTCAACATGATGAATGGTAGTTTGTATAGTTAGTCTTACATTATTGAGTGCTCAGTTTTCCATGTTTATCTGGATATGTTTCAACTATAATTATCTGTTTGCTTATTGAATTTATATTCCACCTTTCTCCCTCCATGGGATCCGAGGCAGAAGGCAGTTTACAATAATTTACAATAGAAATTAGCTAAAATGTTACACAGCAAAAGCTTTAAAAAAAATAAATAATAGTATTATTAAAAGCAGAATGTTAAACAGTATTATTAAAAGCAGAATCAAAAACATACAAGACAGCACACACAGCACATCACTTTCAACGTAGTTCTGTCAAATGATTTAAAATTAATCAAATGCTCCCCCAAACAGTGGAATCCCTAGGATTGGTGTCACCCGGTGTGGTAACTCTTGGTGTCCCCCATTGACCTCCTCCCACTTCCCACTTTACAGAATCTTTAGGAATGCTTTTTGGCACTAATGTTACTGATAAATCATAATTCCATGTACCACTGAATGTAATGCGAATAGTTGTGATATAAACAACTAGCAAAATTAAAAATTATACCTTCATATTACAATATCATATGCAAAACCAAAATGTATTTACATATACATAGGGCAGATTTGGTTACAATGTGATGTTTTTAAAGAAAATTTTAAAAGAATATTTTTTAAAATTATTTTTTTAAAAAAATTAAAATTTTGAAATTTGAAATTTTAATTTTAATTTTTAAAAAATTCTGGGGCCTCTCCTTTCTCCTCCCATCACCCCACTCCCAGCATCTCTTAAAGCATTTTAAAAGGAAGCAGGTGAATGCCACAGTCCAGTTCTGCCAAAAGGTAGAGGTGTTTGAGGAGCAGTGGTGTCACCTGGTGTGGTCCACTCACCCCGCACCCCTAGTGATGCCACTGCCCCTAAATAAATAGGTCTTCATTTGCATCTGGAAAGAGAGGAGGGAGGGGGCTAAATTCCTGTAGTAGGGAGTTCCATAGGCAGGGAGCAGCCATTAAGCAGCCATTCTCTTCTATGTCCTCACCAAAAATGCCTGTGATACTGGTGCAACCAAGAGAAAGCCCTTCCCTGAAGGTCCTAAAACTCAGGTTGGCTCATATATGGAGATAAAGTGTTTTAGATATTCTGGACCTAAGCCATGAATGGTCATAAGCAGCACTTTGAATTCTGCCCAGAAATGGACCAGTAGCCAGTGAAGTAGTTCCTGCAGCATTTAATTTTGCACACTGATGTGTGTTTGGAGGGGTGCAAGTGACAGTATTTTTCCCCACCATTCCTAATAATAATAATAATAATAATGCATCCCAACCTGAAGAAACTGGGGAGCTGAGAGAGAGGAGACTTATCCTAATGGCAGGGTACAAGACTCCCCAAAACATCTGGGACCTTTATCTCTTTCCTGGAAAACAAGTGCATTTAGCTCTGTTAGTACTCCATGTCTAAACTTTTCTTGGACATGGTGCTCAACTGGTGAACTGGCCATTTATTCAACTGAGAAATTATTCATTTTCCAGATCTTTGCTTTTGTCCTGGATGCAATATTTAATTAGGAAGCACAACCTTGGTACACTGAGTACCCACAGAGACAAGGTATGGGTAATTAAATCCAAAATTTAAAACAGGCTGCAAAAATTAGGCAAAGAATCCCAATCAGAATGAATAGGGACAATTAGAGACCATTATGTTGGAGGCTTTAAAGCATGGTGATCTGTGAATGTCTTGCTTGAGCCAATCTATAAGTATTACTGAGGTCACCACCTACTGCACCATATGTTACCATAATAATGAACAGATTATGGAGTTCACAATTCCTTCAAAACCTTTTTATGCAGGCTTGTTCAAAGGGGCCCTAGCAAATGTAATGATAATAAAATGGATCATGCAGAAGACAACTGGAAATGGAAGTACTGGATAAAGAACTGTACTTAAGAAGTAGTATTTTTCTTTTCTTTTCTTGCAACTTTACTAATAGTTAAAATGAATCTTAACACAGTAGAAGTAGAAATCTATTATTTATATTGTCCTTATCTTAGATACCTCTCTGATATACACAGATGTTCATACACAATTTGGAAAATACTAACTCCCAGAATTCTCCAGCCATCCCAGCTAGAACAACCAGAGAACTCAGAGAGCTGTATTGAAAAGATGCAATGCCATACTCCCCATACTTTCATATGAAAACTGAGATACTTGTGGCCAAGCAACATCAGAATTTGGTTATGATAACACATTGGGCCACTGGTATTCAATAGGGTTTCGTTCCAGGACACACACACAGGTACCAAAATCCTTGGATGTTCAAGTCTCATTAAATACAATGGATAGTAAAATGGTGTTCCTTATATAAAATAGCAAAATCAAGGTTTGCTTTTTGGAATTTACGGTATATACCTTTTTGGAATATTTTCAAGCTGCGGATGCTTAAATCAGTGGATAAAGAAATCGTGAATATGGAGGGCCTACTGTAGGAAGAAGATAGGAGAGGCGGTAGTGCTTTGCTTTTGCCTGAACCAACCCTCATTTCCTCTCCCCCGATGCTGTGTTGAGTTAAGCTTTCCACATTGAACTCAGTTTGCATCCATTTTATTGTTGTTGTTAACTGCCCTCAAATCGATCTTGACTCAGGGAGACCTTACAAATGAGATATCTCCAAGACCCTCTGTCCTCCACTGCTCTGTTTAATTCCTGCAACCCTTTAATACTCATGACCTCCTTAATAGAGTCCATCCATCTGGCATGTGGCCTTCCTCTACTTCCCTCCACCTTTCCCAGCATTATTGTTTTTGCCAAAGAGTCCCCCCTTCTCACAATGTGTCCAAAGTATGGCAGCCTCAGTTTGGTCATCTAGGCTTCCAGGGAGAAGAGTCAGCCAAAGGCAAATGTGGATAGTGGGAGGAGGAAAAAGAATCTACGACATTTTAAAAACAGCTGAAAAAAATCAGGACTGTTCATTCCAAATTTGGACAACTAGAGGATATGCAATGTTTTCAAGTTGGTTTCATATAGTGCTAAGTTATATTCTTGCAATATGGAGCCCAAAAGGGAGACTCTCCACTCTTATACAGTTGCAAACAGATTTAGGGGTTGTCTGCATGGGTCAAAAGGCTCGGCTTCCCTGAACTGGCCTCAAGTCATCTAGATCAGATGACACAGGCCAAAAACCCCAGAGCAGGAGCAGGTACAGGAGCAGGCCCAATCCTGCCTGTCCAGGCATGGATCTGGAGGATCTGGCCTGACCCCAGGGTAAAGACCCTTTACCTCAGGGTAATTAACCCCTGGTTTTGTGTGGTGTTTTTAAGAAACACTGCAGAAAAATGGTGCTGTTCAAACACCCTGTGCTCCTTACCTTACCAGCCCTCAATCCAAATGAAAAGCCCCCCAGTTGCTGCTTCTGACGTGGAAATAAGACTGCCTGGCCGCACGGGTGCAGCCAGATACCCTGTTTCTGCATCAGATGTGGTGATGGGGGGGGGGGTTCTCAGTCAGATTGACAGCCGGCAAGGTAAGGAGTGTCGCACTGGTCCCAGGGCCAGGCTTGGTGCAGGGATGGGTGTGTGAATATCTGCCCATTCCCACATTGACTCAGGGACCACACCGAGGCCCATCTGCTCAAGCCCTTAAGAGCTTTACTGTATCACAAAAGAAAGCCAAGACAAGTGAGAGAGCAGTAGCTTTCTTCTTGCCTCTCTGCATGCTGTCGTAGCACTTCCATTCTCTTCCCTGAAGGAGACAGTAACAAAAGCATGCCTTTCGACAAATGGATTTTTCCAGCATGGCCAAAGACATGTATTTATGACAGTGTCCCTTGACAAGACAACGGAAATGCTTTGATGGCATGTGGAGAGAGAAGAAGAACCCCACTTCTCTCTCTCTCTGCCTCTCAGCCTTCTTCTGTCATGCAATAAGGTTCTTATACATAGAGTGTTTGGAAAGACAAACAGTCACTATCACTCAGTGGTCTGGAGATCTTGCAGTTCTGTCCTGCCTACTTGTTGATATGCCATACATTTCTATCAGAATAATTCTCAGATAGTCTGTACAATTAATCTATTGACTTAATTTAAGATTCTTTTATCCTTCTTAATGTTAGCATGAATTGATTTTATTTTTATTTATTTCCCTTTCACTCTTTGTTTCTTTCTGTATTTGCAATAATAATAATAATAATAATAATAATAATAATAATGTTGTTGTGTGCCTTCAAGTTGTTTCTGACTTACAGTTACTCTAAGGCAAGCTGGGATTTTCTGGGCTTGAGAGTGTGTGACTTGCCCAAGGTCCACCAGTGGGTTTCCATGGCCAGTGGGGAATTCTGGTCTCCAGGGTCTTAGTCTGATGCTCAAACCACTACACCACATGGGCTCTTGTATAATAATATCTTGCATGATAATAATAAACATTTTTAAAAGGTAGAATTCCTTGCTAAAGATAAACATGCACAAGCTGGGTCCAAATTTCTATGCACTAAAATGTCATTATTTGTTTTGTGCCTCCTGCCACAAACTTAACATTTCAAGGATCAATTTCACATATTTATTTTAATGTTCATATTGATTTGGCCAATACCGTCTGTTTTGGTGTTATGTGGCCCTAATTTTAATAGTGAATATTAACATGTTCAAGCTTAGAAAATCCTTTCCTACTGTCTCTTTTCATATGTAATCAAATTAGCAACAAAGCTTTCATGTGGCTACAGATCTCAAAACCAGAAATGAAAATTTAAAGTGTTTTGTTTGTTTCCTATCTCTTCAGAACAGTTTAGGTCAAACATCATGACAAACGATAGTTTCCGCTAATTATAGTATAGAATGCAAGCCATAGCTTAAACTTCCAAACACAAGCAAAACAAAACATTTTTGTGTTTTGTGCCTGTTTCATTTTGCAGCCTCTTAGCATTCAGCTTTGTAAATCCACTCCTTTTTCTGTTGTAAACTAGCCATTGAAGGAAAATAAATTGTTGTTATCTATGTTCTGTCATTTAAGATACCAAGGCAAAACACAGCATTGACATTAAATTTGTTCCACACCATAATTTCTGATTAAAGTTTCTCAACACATTGCAAACCACGATTTCTTAGTTCAGTCATCAAACCAAACCACAATTAAGTTTCTATAACCACAGTTTGGCTTAATGTCTGAACTGTGAGCCCATACTATTAAACCTTTACTGTTAAAGTAACACCCACATTGCCAAGAAATTAATTTGCATGAGGAAAATGCCATTTGATATCCTTCCTGAATTGCTGACTAGGAGACTCAAGGGGGATGCAGACGGGCGGCCCTGGGCTGCCCTGGGAAGTGGAGGATTGTGGCCGCTGCTAGCACATGCAGTGGCCCCAATCCTCCCTTTTGCTGGCCTGGAAGAGTGCCAAAATGCCGCTCCTTTCAGAGCCGGCAAAAAGGGCGCCCAAAGAGCCACCGCGCTGCTCTTTTGCGCCCCTTCCAGCACAGCGCATCAAGCTACTGCGCCATCAGAATATCTTTGGGGAGGAGTTGGGGCAGCTGGTGTGCAGCTGCCCCTCCCCTTCCCTGCCTCCAAGATGGCGCAAAGGGCCGTCTGTAGAGGTCCTTACTTGGTTCAGATATGGGAGCTAATACAAATACCAAAAATAGTTGTCCCGAGGTCTGCCTATAGACAGTAGCATCACTGGTGTGTGTGGGGGGGGTGACACCCCAGAAGGGGGTTGACACCAGGTTGGCTCCCCATCCCCTGCCGGTGCTGTTTCAGCCACATGGGTGCTCCTTGGTCCTGCTCTGGGGCTCTTGAGGCCACACTGGCTCACCCCAGCCCTGCGGGCGTGCTGCTCATGGCTGTGGGGGGATGTGCTCAGGAGCTCCCTTGTGCCCCCTGTCCAAAAAAACCCACTTAAAGCCTGGGGCTGGAAGGCCCACCCCTTGGAAGACCCGTCCCACTGCCTATAGAAATACATTTGAGAAGCAACATGGATGAAAGAACTTTAGATACTGGGGGCAAAAAAATGGACAGTCTCTAATGCTGGGCCTCCACTGGTAGAACAACAGAATGTAGTGAAACTGAGAGGGAGTGATTTTTCTGCTGGAGTCTTCCATGCTGGAGTCTCCCTCTGCCTGTCCTTCCTTCCTTCCTTCCTTCCTTCCTTCCTTCCTTCCTTCCTTCCTTCCTCTTTTCTTTCTTTTTTTGAATGGTCTCATGAGATGCAGGACAGGGAGAAAGATGGTGCATCCATCTGACACTGTACCAATACAGTGTTGGATTTAGGTCACTGCGCTAAAGTCTTTCTAAAATGTATATGCCACTTCACCAACCTACAATACATCCAGGATAGCTCAGAACTGTAACAAGGATGCTGGAAAATAAAATGCAACACAACCTTAGGAAGAAAAACTGATCAGAATGTAAGAGAAGCAAGAAGCAATAAAAAGTTTTTTTTTAAGATTTATCAAATTTGTTTAATGCAATACTGTTGTCTTTTCCTGCTGCCAAAAAGACACAAAAACAAGCAACAGGCAACCCTGCTCTTTTTGTTTTATAGTAATATATATATATATATATATATAGAGAGAGAGAGAGAGAGAGAGTATATATATATATATATATATATATATAGATATAGATATAGATATAGATATAGATATAGATATATAGATATAGATATAGATATAGATATAGATATAGAGTGATTATATATATCTATATATATATATAGATATATATCACATTATGTTTTACAATAATATATATACACACACACACAGAGAGAGAGAGAGAAAGAGAGAGAGAGAGAGAGAGAGAGTAATATATATATAAACACACACACACACACACACACACTGGAAAACAACATGTGAAATATAGGAGACCAAGGATCATGTAGTTAGAAGTGCCTATATTTCAGACAGAGCATATTTCATCTTACTGCTATATGTTATTAGTTATTCAGGAAAAGTAATGTTACTTTCAATTTTATATTCAAACAAATAATGGGTTTTGGGTAGATATACAATATGTAAACAGTATAGGACTTGGTAGAGCAATATGTACACTGTCAAATGCTCTTCCTTCCAACATGCCTCTGGCCCCATTTCATTCCTACGAAGAGAAAATTGTTTTATCCAGCAAGGAGGCAACATTTGCCCCATTTTTAATATTTCAAGCTGACTTTTTAACCACTCAAAATGCAGTTCCTTTTATGTAGGCTCAGCCTGAAGCAAGTTTATGATGTAAGTGAGAGAGAGGTTCTCTGGGGGAAGAGTCCTCGGTTTGTCGGCATTTCAGTTCTCAATGGCTAATCACTACATGCTGCTCTCAATAACTATTGACTCAAAATAGGTAGAGATCAGGTCTCTGTAAGCAAGAAATGCCAAAAGAAGCAAATAATTTGTAAATATTCATAGGAGAGATTTTGCAGGGCTTTGGCTTTGAATGTACCTCTTGACCACCAGCCCCCCTGCGATATAATTCCTGTTAACATTTGCCTTATCTGTTTTGTTTTGTTTAAATACAAAGGCAATTTTCATTATAGAAACTAAATGCTGAAGGGAAAAATAGCTTGAGGTTCAGGTTGCCATAAGATAGCAATGGCTTGAAGGCATAAAGAAATGTTTAGAATTTTCCTTCTCCTACAAATGGTATGTATGCAGTCTTGTTGTTCATACACATGGATCAAAGAATGATCACTGTTACCCTAATAATTTCTATATCAAATTAATTATCAAGTATCAAAATAACAGAATTAAAGAATTCAGAAGAGGGTAATAATTGTGTTCCACCCTAGACAGAAATACACCAGGTATTCCTCTCTGGAAAGATATTGGCCTCATGTTTTAGTGTTTGTGAATAAAAGTGCATGTTGATGTCCAACTTATGCTTCATGCTAATTATTTAAAAGTTTGTTCAACAATGTTTTTGTGTTGTCTGTCATATCCATAATGCTCTCTCTCTTATGTTTCTCCATTGACTTCCTTGTACTGAACAACAACAGCACAAGAGTGGTGTACAAGCAAAATGCATCTTACAGAAGGGATGGACAAAGTACAGCCCTTGGGATCCCTACATGTGGCCCTTGAAGCCCCCAAGAAGTCTCCCAAAAAGTTCTCAACCCTCCTAATTTTTTTCAGACTGATTTTTTTGCCCCCAAATCAAATAAATGTTGCCAAAATCACCTGAAAATACAGCAGTTTGCCTCCCTTAGCCCTCCACAGTCCCAAATCTCTCTCCCCAAAAAACCTCAAAGAAAAAATCAGCCCAAAAGGTGTCTGGAAATTATGTCTCTCTACTTTGGACATGCTGAAACACATCAATGTGACCTGCGCAGTCTCCCAGCCCTGTCTTATAGTCCCAAAATGTGTCAAACACCTTGAAGCCAAGGTCAAGTAAGCACACTGATGGAACATAAGTCTCCTTTGTCCTCACTTTCTCCCTGGATGTGCAACAACAGCTGAGATGGTGGCGGCTCCCAGGTCAAGCTACATCCCTCCATTGGTCTGACTGGCTGTGCAGGTGCACTCAGGGGTGTTCCAGCCATACCCTCGTACACCCTGGGAAGATGGAGCAGTCTCCACCTCTGTTGTAAAACTACTCCTTCACTGGTATGTGGGGGCATCTGAATCATGCTTGGTTTCACTTTAGCAACCCAGTAGCCAGGGGGATCAAGCTGTTCCCAAGAGCGCCCTGCCTGCTGTTTCACAGCTGAAGCAAGGGGTGTGATGCAAGGATCAATGGAAGCCTCATTGTGAAATACCCCCTAAAGTGCATATGCAGATATAATCCAGGATCACTCCAGTGTATGTCACTCAAGTAGAAAGCCAGTGATATGTATTGGTTTGAGTGTTGGACTAGGACTCTGGCAAATCAGGATTCTAAGAGTATTATCGCACAAGAAAACAAAGAAGAAATGGGAGCTGGAGAGTAGTGGCTTGTTCTGTGCCTTATTACATGGCACTGTAGCGCTTCAGTTCTCTTCCTGTGGGAGATGGTTGTAAAAGCATGACTTTTGTTGACTGGATTTTTCCAGCTAGAAAAAAATGCACTTTTAAAACCATCTCCAGTGGGGAGAGAACTAAAGTGCTACGATGTCATGTGGTAAGACATGGAGAAAGCTGCTACTTTCCAGCTCTATTTCTGCTTTGTTTTCTTGTATGATAAGGCTCAAGTTCCCCCCACTCAGCCATGGAAAACCATTAGGTAACTTGGGCAAATCAAACTCTCTCTCACCATCAGAGAAATGCAATGGCAAGATTCCTACAAATAGTCTTGCCAAACAACAAACAAATAACCCATAAGATAGGGATGCATAGTTGATTTGAAGGCACATGCCAACAACATGTCACCTAAGATTCCTTCTCTTCCTCTAATAACTATACTGATACTTTTTAGTCCTACTGCCTTGTAACCAAATGTATGCACAGTGTAATCACTTTAAATTCATCTTTCTTGAGCAGAATGCACAAACATGTCAATGTGCATCCTTTTCTAGAATAGTGCTACTCAATGTGATGGTCCTGTAACCTGTCCCATTTTGCAACTCATTGGCTACCAGTCCACAACACATTTCCAGTAAACTATGCAAATACAACAGTTATATAGCACAAATGTGGACCCAGTCCCTGGAATGCTTGTGTGTGTGTGTGTGTGTGGAGGAATGGTTGGTCTTCCACATCAAATTGCTTGAGAAACACTGTTCTAGATCATCACTATCTAAAGCTCCTCCTGCCCTTGTATCTGCACAAGTGAGAACCATGTTGGCCATGTCATCCTAGAAAAAAAAAAGACACTTCTCTGTTCAAAGGCTTGTCAGAGGTCAGGTCTTTACTTGAAGGTGTTCACTGTCCAGCATAAGCCTGATTTAAAGAAGATGAGTCATAGGAAAGGAAAGAGAAGGGATAAGCCTTGTCTTCTGTGCTGTTATCAGTGCAAAACATACCTATTCAATCACGGTTTCCAATTACTTCTCCACAAATCTAAATAGATTAGTGTGTGCTCACAAATATGTGTATTCTTTCCAGGGAAGAATCACCATGGGTGGAGGGAGTACACATAAGCAGCCTTCATAGTTTCTTTTGGCTTTCAGGTGAAGACACTCTCCTGCAAACCGCTTGTTGAGCTTTTCTAACATAATTTAATTTAATTATCTAGTAACACTCCACAACTATTTAAATAATACACAAGCTGAATACACTACTTTTGACTAACTTTAATTATTGTGGGCAGGGATGATAACTCTGTGCTTTTAACCTACTGACTATTGATTGTTTCCAGTTAAGAGGAAAATAGTAAATGTGATGTAAATGGGGATCACAACTGGACACTGAAGATGAAAGACATTACAATCAGCTAAGATGTACTAAAACTTTAAATGTTGAAATCTGTTTGTAACTGTTACATAATGTACATTTAGAAGACCAAATTTAACATGTATATTTGAATGGGCATAATTCAGCCAAAATTAAAAACTTATAAATTTCAGTGATCTCAAATATGCACGATGAAATCAAATAACATGTTAGAAGTGCTTTAGTTGGCAAAGGTGTGCCTAATATTTTTAAAATAATGTAATTATTTATTTTGAATAAGTCTTTTTGTTTGACTTGTGGGCTCCTTCCATATATTAAAGATTATTCCCTTGCAAGGCATTTGATTCATTGGTTCAACTGTTTGGATTTTGTCTAGCTGAACAAACATGATGCAGCATTATACAGTACTGTACTGTTTTTTATATCATCATGCACTGTTTTCTCCATCTGCCTTTTGGCTTTTATTTTTTCTCCCTGTTCTTTTTATTTTACTATTTTGGGAAAACAGCCCACAGCTAAATGTTTAAACAACATCTGTAAGGGCATTATTAAATCATGCTTGAGCACAAGAAAAAAGCAGACCAACCCTTTAAACATGATGATCCCTGATTGATTTTTGATTGCTCAAGTTGGAGAGAATAATTTAGAAAGGTTTTAACATTTACGACTACATACTTGTATTTACTGTAACTTTGATTGCTCATAAAAGTATTCAAGTTATTTCACAGATTCACAACTCAGCATGTCTGCTCAAATGTAACAGAAAAGATAGAAGAGTGATCTAAGAAAACAAGACTCATATTTTACCTGTCACTAAATATTGTGTCCTGAATTGTCACTTATACTTGGTGTTCTGAGCATGCAGAGTGACTGGAATCATTAGAAGTGAACTTTACAGAGCCACTACAACATCAGTTTGGCAAAGCAGAGTGAAATTCTTGTTTATCTTGACTGATCAAAACTAGCTAAGAGACTAGGGCCACTAATATCCCACATGTTGTTGCTGGAGAGTAGACTGCTGCAATATATGACCTTTATTGGAAAAGCCACATTGCAAGATTCAAGGTATCTGGGCAACTGTAAACTTCTCTCTCATTTACTTTTACAGGTGCCTCTGTGTGTGTGTGTGTGTGTGTGTGTGTGTGTGTGTGGTGGCAAAGCACTTTTCAGCTTTTCTGAAGAAAATAAAATTTCCAGATCTTAAGCCACATGTGTTCAAACATTCCTGACAGACATCATTTTGGGCCTGGATGCCTCTTTTATATTATTGTTGTGTGCCTTCACAGCATTTCCAACTTACGGTGACCCAAAGGTGAACCTATAATGGGGTTTTCTTGGCAAGATTTGTTCAGAGGAAGTTTGTCATTGCCTTTCCCTGAGGCTGAGAGCATGTGACTTGCCCAAGGTCACCCAGTGGGCAGGAAATTGAACCCTAGCATCCAGAGACATAGTCCAGTACTCAAACCACTATACCATGCTGGTACCAATTTTTATATTGGAAATGAATTGCAAATTCAAATTGATTTTATTTTGAAAACAAGTTCACGTTTATCTGTTTTCCAAGGAGCCCCCTTGCAAACTATCAAAAGTGCTAAACTCTTTGCAACTAACAACTTAACTCTCTCTCACCTTCTTCATGTAATATGTGTTTTGAGGTCCCCAAGCAAGATTCAAGTAGCATCAGTTGTATTACTTTCAGAATCAGGTTAAAATATTTCCATTTTCCACAGGGATTTTTAACTTGCTTGTTAACTTTGTTAAATGTGGTTGTTTAATTGTGTGATTTTTGAGCAGGTTGGTGAATTTTGCTAGAATTCTTAGTGACTTTCATTATACTGCATGCATAATCTTAAATTTCTCTACCACTCTGCTGGGTGAAAAGTAGGAGATTATCCCACTGCTGAAATAACCCGGGTTACCTCTTCTGAATAGAAGCCTAATTTGGGAGGCAGACAGGTCCTATCACAAGGATTTTGCTGCCAAAGCCTCCAGGCGAGTCCAGCCCAGCTGCAACCCAGGTCTCTAGCGCACTTCGGCAGCCATTTTTTGAAGTCAGAAAGCTCCCGGTTTCGAAATAAGGCTGCCGAAGCACACTGGGGACCCGGGCTGCAGCCGGGCTGGATTTGCCTAGTGGCTTCAGCAGCAAAATCCTTGTGATAGGACCCAGCTGCCTCCCGAATTAGGCTTCAATTTGGAAGAGGTAAGCCTGGTTATTTCAGTGGTGGGATAATCTCCGTAGTCTAGAAATGTTTAAATAAATAAATAAATGACGGAATGGGGAAGGCAGAAATCAGCAATTTTTAAGCCAAATTTAAACTAACTGAGTTTACAATTTACAATGTTAGTTCTAGACTCATCTACAAATATGGTTTCTTTAACCAGCTCTTCATGTCAAAGAAGTGCAGTAATGTGAGATCGTTGAGAGGAAGGTTTAGGAGACTATCGAATTAGATTATAAAACGGGTTGAATAGTATCAGACACATTTAGCTACCTGATAGTATCAGACACATTTAGCTACCGAAATCACCACCCGGGTGCAGCCTGGCTCCACCCTGCTCCAAGGGGCACTTCTCCTGCTTCTTTTTGAAGCCAGGAGTTTTCGGCTTGAAAAAATGGCTGCCATAGTGCCCCTCAGAGCAGCAATGGACCCAGGCTGCACCCGGGCAGTGATTTTGGTGACTAAATGTGTCTGATACTATCAGGATGCCTCCCACTTCTAATTTTAAGCTGGCTCTGGTAAACCAGTTTATAACCTAATCTGATAATCTTCATTGTTTCTTTGGTATTCGTACCACATGCAAAGGAGTTAATCTTCTTCCTATCTACTACAGATTGCCTACAGCAGCTTCTCTAGATAAAGCTATCGTGTTAACATGGAAAAAGTAGCTCCTTAAGAATGGACACATAAATGAGTAAATCAGATGTTTAGTTAGGTGTGGAAGCACTTCAAGAAACTAAAGAACAGTAAAGATAGTATGTCCTTGATGTTAATACCAGTATATAAAATATTCATATTAATCAAGACCTTATCCATCCCATTGATTTGTTTAAGTGCAAATATGGATACATATGAATGGTCTAAATGCGTGATGTGCATTTTTTATTTAGAAGTTTTGCTGAATTCAACAGCTTACTTAAAAGGAAGAAAGTACATTATTATTGAATAAACATAGGAAATAAAAATGTATATAGAAGAAATATACACATATTTCAGCAAATCCAAAATGTGCCCTGCTCAGTAAGCCTAAAATTTCTGGATCATGTCCTGGAATATAACACACACACACATTACACACACATTTGCCTTACTTCCTGAAGCAGTTTAAAACATATGTGACTGGTTGGATGGCATTTTGTATAAAGGATCCCAGAATGGCAGAGAGACCTGAAACCGCCCCCCCCCCCCCCCCCCCCAAGATTAGGCTGGGGAAGGCTGAGCCTGACTGAAATGATCCGGCAAAACTGCACCACTAAGACCCTTGAGGCATTATTATCCAAAAATGTACTCAATGATCAGAGACTAAGAAATATTAAGATAGCAATTATCATTGAGCCTTCCTAGGAATTATAAAGGCTGCCTGCAAATCTAGCCTATGTACCCTTACTTTGGGAATAAACTGCACTGAACTTCTACATACACATTGTGCTTGTAAGAATCTTTGTATTTAACGATGTCTTAATGATAACAAATGGGAAGATAATTTGTCCTTCCTCTTTAAGTAGGTAAAATTAATAACAAGATGACTGCCAATATTGAGCTCCCCAACCTTAAACTCAGTTCCCGAATATTGGTTTGTATTATATGTAGACATAGGACGTTATCACACGGGGCCTAAAGCAGTCCCATCCCCGTCGCATCCCCATCCCATTGCGGTTCCTTTTCAATCCAGAACTTACCGGCATACAGAAAGCAGCATCACTCCGGTCGCGGCAAAATGTAATTCCCAAAGAAACCGGCATTCAAAAGAACGGGGATGATGCCGGGTGATGCCGCAAGGGGACGGGGATGCGAAGGGGATGCGACGGGGATGGTTGCGATGTCGTGTGAAGACACGGGGAAAGGAAGTGGATTGGGACAGGGATGGGCGGGGTTTCTCTGCGACGTCGTGTGAACACAGGGGAAAAGGAAGCTGATTGGGACGGGGATGCGACGGGGATGGGACTGCTTTAGACCCCGTGTGATAACGTCCATAGTTGTATAGGGGGAGGAAATTTAACCGTTGTAGTGGGTTCAGTGTATTAAGGAATACATTAAACTTTTGATTCCAGTGCAAAGCTGTCAGAAGAATAAGTAGCTAACGCAAGATGTTTACAGAATATATGATGTCTGACACAGCACCACTAATATTTGGAATATACATGCTGTTTAAATATTTTAAAATGTTGTATGCCATTTTAATTAATGCATTTAGTTGTATTTTTAATTGATTTTTCAACTGTTGAGGAGGATTTGCCTCAAAAAGTGGTCTAAAAATCTTACAAAGATAAAATCAAGAATTTCACAATTGTCTTGTAAGGCTTATTATAACCTATAAAAAGACAGTATTATTTTGTTCAAATTGCAGATAAGAAGATGAAAGAGTAAGGACACCTGAATACGGATGCCTTAATTTAGGGATAGGGAATGTAAGGCCCTCCAAATGTTGTTAGGCTGCAACTTCCATCACCCCTTTCAAGTGACTATGGTGGCTAGGGATGATAGGCAATGCAGGTTTCTTCAGGACCACTTGTTCCCCAACCCACCTTAATATGTCAATATCAGAGGAAAGATTAATATTTCAGATAAAATTCAACTAAGGAGCATTAACACATGCCTATGTCCATGTATGTATGCATGTACAGATACAAAAATATTGTTCAAGAAATAATATATGTGTATTTGATTCTTTTAGAACACCCATGGTCAACCATCTAAGCCAGGGGTAGGCAACCTGTCCCCTTTAAGGGCCGAGGGACTTCAGCTCTCAGAATCCCAGGAGCTATTGGCCAACATGGGACTATTGGCCAACATGGCTGAGGCTTCTGGGAGCTGAAGTCCCTCGGCCCTTAAAGCGGAAAGGTTGCCTACCCCTGATCTAAGCCTAGGAGCTGTGACTTAAGATCATGGGTAGGCAACCTTTTTGAGCCGGGGGCCGGGTTGCTGTCCCTCAGACAATTGGGGGGGCCGAAGCAAATAAATAAATAAATAAATAAATAAATAAAATTAAAAAATATGCTTGCACACTCTCTCAGCCCCAGAAAAGCCATGGCAAAACCCCTGTGGAGATTTTGCCAAGAAAACCCCAAGAACAAGTAATAACAACAATAATCATTATCATAATGGAAACGACTGGAAGGCAGGCCCACAAACAAGCAGGGATGCATGCACACTGTCTCAACCCCAGAAAAGCCATGATGGCAAAACCCCTGTGGAGATTTTCCCAAGAAAACCCCAAGAACAAGTAATAGCAATAATAATTGGCGGCAGCGGTGGCACGACCAGCCTGGGCCGGTCCAAAGGCCTCGGGGGGGGGGGGGGGTGCATCCGGCCCCCGGGCCGGAGGTTGCCTACCCCTGCTTAAGATGAATGGAGGATGGCTAAAGTCCAAGGAAGATTCCTTTCTGCTTTTCAAAAATCTGGGATTTCATGAAAAGTAGAGATCAGTTCAGGCTTTGGAATGAGGTTGAAACTATGGGAAAAGAACAGGCTTACCCACTATGAGACCAACACTGTACTGTCCAAAACCACAGCACAGATTTTTCAGACTTTTTGGAGCTGGCAAAAATACATGCATTGCACAACCTACCCATCTTGGCCCATCTTTGTTCTGAAACATAATGTATTCATTAAAATACAGAAACCACCTGAAGAAGCTATCCTAAATACACCTAGTTCCCATAGGATTTTAAATGTTAGTCATATCCACCATTCATAATTGTTTACAAAATATCTAAATTTATAATTTATCATTCAAAGAATCATTCCAAAAGATATACAGTAAAAGCCCCCATACCTGGACTTACTGTGGAAATGCAAACTGCAGATAATAGCAAACTCTACAGAAACAATTAACTTCCAAAGAAAGTTGACCATAGAATTATAGTGGAGGACTGAGAGAGGCATTTCTAGGTCATCCAGTGCAAATCTATGGTCAACTTCTGCTGGAAGCTTACCATAGAATCATGTTGGAGGACCTAGAAAATGCTAGACATAATGTATTTTTTTCAAACGTGGGTAAATGAAACTGCAGGTACCAGTCCCATGGATACAGGGATTGTACTATGTTGTACATCATCTAATACAGGTTCTCATCATCGAATACAGCTGAATAAAAGTAGAATATATTTCTAGATCACCCTAGCCTAGACTCTTGGCTCAGCATAACAGACCTGTATTATTTGAAAAGAAAAAGAAAATATTAAAACAATACTGACTCTAACAGAAACTATTACTTCGTGTGGCACCATGAGCTTTACATCTTTTGAAACCACTTTCGCAAGTGCTTTGACTCTCTTGAAATTCTAATGAACTCACCACCTTTTGCTATTCTGCTTCCCTGTTCTCTCGCTTTTAGTTTTTAAAACTGATAAATATTTCTGATGTATTTATTTAAGAGAGTGTAGCCCACTCTTTCAAAACCAAACAAAACAAAACAACCTCTTCTAGATGGCTGCTAATAGAGGGATTAAAAAAAATACAACACCTAGGAAAAATAGCAGCAAAATCGAAAGGAAAAATAAAAGAGCAGCACAAAACCTAAACTGAATATAACTAATAACATCATCTGACAAAAGAAACATGTCTGAAAGCTAGTAAGTCAGCTAAAAGATACAAAATTGGATGATTCACAGACAGAAAGCTACCAGCACGTGTATCCACTTGTAGAAAGACTTTCTCACCTAGTAATAGAGCATAGCCAGACAACAGTGAATGCAAACCCACAGAAGTGTGAGCAGAAGGAAACAACTGTGAAAGAACCTAACTATTATAGCACCGCATCATAAACTTCCACAAACATTCTAACAGAAGCATGCCTATAACAGTATAAGCTGTTCAATTCCATCAACTTATTTCTTTGGAAAGTCCATTTTCTCAATTATTCTACAGAAGACAGTAGGAGCCTCTGGCCCTCCCAGTCTTTTGAAGCATAGTTCTCATAATCCTCTGGCTATGATGGTTAGGACTTCTAGGCACAGAAGTCCAAAATAACCCACCCTTGCTGAAAAATCTCAGCAATATCATTAAAATATTCCTGAGATATTTCTACTATACCTGCATCTGACCACTGTGGGTCATGATTCAGCTAGTGTAACCATTTTATATCCTATTGATTTCAGTGAAAGAGATTTAAGCATGTAATTAATACTCCTACTTAAATAAATGGGAGGTTAAAGTAACCTTGTCTGGATTAGAAACTATTTTTGGCTAAGAGGGGCGGGGCACAATTATGGTTCTTATAGTATCAGAAACTACTTACTGATACATATTTACATTTTCCTGCAAACAAGGTGTCTCCATAAATATTATATTTTGATGTCCTTATTAGTGATTAACATGTACTACTTTATTATTTGGGAATGGGTTTTAAATGTAGTATTAAAAAATAAGTACGTGGAAGTACAATTCAACAAAGAATTCTGTGATTTCATTATTCAATATATTTAAAAGGTAACAACAAATGGATCTCCCAAGTCTGCTGTAAGGTCACAGAAATTGATAACCCTACAAGCTATGATTATGTGAGTCTGTCTGTGTCTCACAGATAGCGCAGTTTGTGAATTAATCCTCTGAAGGCAAATATATTGTAAATAGCTTGTTATCTCCAAAGTACTAAATTGAAGAATACATGGGATTATATTGACGGAAATTACATTTTCTGTAATGGGGTTTAATATATCTGAAACTGTTCCCATCAATCCCTAGTCACTCTCAGTGAAAAAGGTTCCTTAATATAAGTACACCAAGGCATCAAAACCAAATTTATTCACTAAAATGGATTAGGCCATGTAATCAAAGCCTTGGCAATATTAATCTCTGACATTTATTGAATAAAAACAGGAATACTTTTGTCTAGAAACTGACCCTCTTCCACCCCCCAACCCCCCCCCCCAAATGACTGCACTCTGCTTTGAGCTTGCCTTGGACATTTTCTGGATATTACTTCAAAGAGGATAAGGTTTCTACATCGTAAACACTAATCTAAAAATATTAGGACAATTAATTAGATACACTTAATTTTACACAGCATTAGATTTCAATATGCCCCAGATACAAGCCTTGTTCTGGTATCCCATACAAAACCTGCATTTCAGTACAAGAACAAATGGCAATACCTTAAATCATTTTTAAAAACTCTTATAACGATAGGGGGAGGGCTAACTTAGGCCCACATAATCAGAAGCAGAGAAGGCTTAATATTTTAAAAGCAGACTAATTTATGTGTATGTCCATTCTCCTCAACACAGATTTTGGACAGATTGGTTTTAGTTTCCTCCCTGTTAAATGAGTGCTGTACAATAATTTCAGAACCAGCTTTCTCAATCACGGATGTAATCCTGTGCTCAGGCTGCTTAATTTATAGTGTCTTTAATGGGATTTAAGCAGCTCACAGGCTGGATTGCAGTTTTGTGAATAATGGTTTAATACAAATGAAACTGAAAACTGAAATAAAGACCTATAACAATGGTTAATCTATTTATAATTTCCTGGCTGCTGAGAAAGTGATTTCTTGAAAGGTGTCCTAAAATAGACACATTTAAGCCAACTGCACAAATACTTCTGCACTGAAATCTAACTACTTAAGCTTTAGGAAAACACCACACAAATACTTGTGCACTGAAATCTAACAATTTCTCAATCTATGGGAAAGCAAATATCTATAATTCCTCAGAATTACAATAACTAGTTCTCATAACAGAAATCATTCACTAAGCTAAGCTGGTTTTACCACAGTAAAGTAGCAAAGAAAGCAGCTACTGAAGAGACGCATTATCATAATGCAAATCATTAGCTGAGGTTGCCAGAGGCTGAATACTGATTGTGTGTAAACATTAAAGCACAATTACTTACCAATTGTTCACTTGAAGTATTGTGAGTCCTGTGTCTTGTGCCAACTGCTTCTTCTGTTCTTCCGAAGGGTAAGGATGCTGTAAGACACCAAAGTAAATGTACATTATATTATATACTATATAAGTGTGTGTGTATAAAAATAATAGTTTTACCAGCCATTTTGTGGAATCATAAAAGTGCAGTGTCTATAATTAAAGATGAAAATGCTGAGGTGTGGCACTCACATAATTATTAATGGGCTACTACATCATATAATTAATGGCAGTAAAAGACAAGCCAATTATAATGATTAGTGAAGTGTAGAAAGAGATGCTTAAGATACAAGCAAGTACTTTGCTACTAAGGAAAGACAGTTGTTGCAGTAATGCTATTTTTAAAACTCTTGTTTGAGAGAATCATGCATGCTACCATTTTCTACATCTTCCACAGTATTAAAGAATCCCATAAACTTATCAAGTGTTAATTGGGTTAAATAAAAAATTCTGTATTCCTTGTAATTTTTTGAATTGCCATGGACTGTGAGCTAGTATATTGTGCACACAGGAATTATACATTAGTTTATATAATACATTTCTCCACATAACTGGCTACCTGGTGGGAAGGTGGTGCTGAAAATAACACTGTGAAGCCACACTTAAGGTTGGTACATCACAAGTAGCAGCAGTGGGCAGGGTAAAAGCTACTGAGGAGTCCACTACTGAGTCTACACACTAGCAGGGTGATCTTCTAAGCATTCTTAGTAGCAAAAATTGTAGATTTCACAAATTTAGTAAGTAAATGAGAGATGCTGCCTTGAAATAAGAGTATTTCCCTTACATCCAATGTTTTGGCTATAGCTATACATTGGTAGGGAAAAGCTCTTATTACAAAGTCAGGGGAACAACCATCTTTTTCACAGATTGAATCTGTGAATAAGGAGGGCTGGCCATATGTTAAGGTATAACTAGTAGGGGCACTACCAAAGCTATGTAGGTTCAGTGGTATTAACTATGCATTTCTTTAGGCTGGGTGTGAAACTGAATTCCTTTGTAATCCCCTACCTGGGGATGTGCCAACAGAATCAAGAGCCTCAGATGCCTAGGATTCTACAACTGTGACATATTCCTCTTCTACCATCCTTTTCATCACTACCTATTTCACTTCTGCAAAACAGCTTTGTATGATATTGCAGGTTATGGTATGTGCCTCTAGCACAGCAGGGCAAATCCACCAAAGCTTCAGCAATGCAGCCTTCCAAAGTGATCAGTCACAAGACAAGGGACTTCAACAGGTTGTGATGTTACAACATGATGCAAATCACTGGATCTATTCCAATTATAGGTTGAGTATCCTTTATCCAAAATGCTTGGGGCCACAAATGTTTCATATTTTGGATTTTTTCAGATCCAAAGTATTTTGTATTTCTGGATTAGGGATGCTCAGTATATACATAATACACAACTTAAATAGTGAGGCTGGGAGAAAAGCATCAGGAGAGAGTCTAAGGATCTGTGAAATGATGGGAATCAAAGTGTAGCACTTGGTGCAAATCCATGCCTCCTGCCATTTCACAAATCCTTGCTTCTCTCTACAGTCACATCTCTCTCCAGCCTAGCATCTTGTTCGTTCTGGCTGTGTTGTGTATGAGATGCAAGGCTGGGGAGAGGATGAAGATTTGAGAGATGAATGAGCAGTAGTGCCGCCACCACTACCTCGGAAGCAAGTGGCGGGTGCCAAAAAGTTTCAGATTTCCAAATTAGGGATGTTCAACCTGTAATTCCTAGTGATGCAGTGACACTTAGAAATGGGCTTATTTTCTTCCACAATACTGAGCAACCATGTATGTTGTTTTCAATGGCTTAAAACTCAGGCTAATAGCACTTTATTTACTTAGCATAACTATTTATTATTCTGATGTTCAAAGAACACTGTTTCTCTCTCTCATTTTGCTCCACCACCTTGCATGTGATCAGACTTTACATAACTCAGCAATCTGTGCCTAATTCCATGCAGGAAGCAAGACTTTTCAAGACAGCCTGAAGCTACTGAGATTGAGAATGCTGTCTCCACCAAGCAATTTTCAATTGTTCTGGACTTTTTACAAGCAAGAAAAGCTAATAAATTAACCATCAGAATAATACCACTACTGTAAAAAAACAACACAAAAAGCCCAAGTACTTTAAAAGTATCAGAACAAAATTATTTTAAACTATGGTGTGCTTATAGTCATCTGATCCTTCTCCCCCCACCGTATCTGGTTATTGGCTAAGTGTAGCATAAATGTTCAATTTCATGAAAAACCTATAATTGCTGTAATCACATGAAAGCCATTACTTCATGTAGATAATCTCTCCCAGCAAAAGTTCACAATGAGGTTGAATGGCAATATGTTTCAGTACAGAGTTTTTCTTATATCTTTCTGCAGATAGAATAAATTATCCTTATGGACTAGCAAACAAGAACAATTGACTGCCAATGGCTCAGCTACAATAAAACATTCAAATCCTTGCTGCATCTCCACATGTGGGTCTACTAAAGCACATGCTGCAAGCAATAGCAGACACTGTACTGCAAAAAGGAAAGAAAGGGTGACAATTAAAAAAAACTACAATTTTTAGTAACCTTTTTTTAAAAGTATATTCTTTCTACACTATTGCTAACCATACTTTTTTAATCTATCTGGCACAAGCTACTCTCCTTAAGTTTATCTAATGTTTTTAAAAAATAGTGTGTTGGGGGGGGGGAGTACAAAACCTCTTTAAAATCAGTCAGTTATTAACTGCTCTGATTTCAGCTAAGAGGTATACTTATCACCAGGATCACTTTGGCATATCAAAGGAGATTTAACCAACATTCAATAAACAGTGACGAGATCTTTATATTTGTTGTGTACATTAGCCTCATACCATTATCTCTTAAAAGCTTAATTATTTGCACACAATTGATCAAGATGGGAATTTGAGAAAGGATATGCTCAAGCCTCTGGGAGAGCTGTAACACATTAGAGGAGCAAACAAAATTACCTTTAGATCTCACAATAAGAATTAACGATTAGGACCACATATAGGGCAGAGCAGTAGCTGAAGCTATTCTTCTGGAGTGTTTTCCATTTGATCTGCATTAACACCTTCAAATGCGTGAAAGCCATAAACAGTGATTATGCTCCCCTCCTAGAATCAATCCAGGGCATGTGTATATTGGAAGAACACCATTTACCTTTCATAGCTAGAGTCAGATGGGGAAGGGGAAGTAGCTCAGATCACTGGGGGACAAAACAAACAAACAAATTCAGACCCAGAGCCTCACGGATAAATCTGGGCACCAGATCCAACTACCTGCTACTCTCCAACAAGGCCACTGGTTGTCTCTAAAGGTTGTTAGCAACATGTTATTGCTATTGCTGCTATACTACTGATCAAATAATTAAGTTAATAATGTGTTTTAGAATCCATGCATTTTAAAATGTTTTTATTGTTACATTTAAGGCAAATAAGGCACACACAAACTCACACGGGGTCCAAGCAGTCGCATCCCCGTCCCATTGCGCTTCCTTCAGGTCGCGGAAAATGTAATTCCCATTTCGACCAGGAAGCCAAAAGTCGCGGGATGATATGGGGATGCGACAGGGATGCGACAGGGATGGGCGGGGTTTCCCTGCAATGTTGTGTGATCGAAAGTGGTAAGGAAGCGTGATGGGACGGGGATGTGACCGGGGTGCAACGGGGATGGGCGGGGTTTCCCTGCGACATCATTTGATCGCACGGGTAAGGGAAGCGCGATGGGACGCGGATGCCACAGGGATGGGACTGCTTTAGACCCCCGTGTGATAAGGTCCATACACAGCTATTAAAGATATTCCACAATAATGGTAACTATTCAACCATTTATGGTAAATATTTTTTCCAACCATTACTGCTTATTTTTTACCTTGTCTATGATAAAGTGTCCACCTGTATGACATTTTAATCATAAACAACATTAATCACTTACAGCATGTGCTTTATTGACTATAGCAAATCCTTTGACTGTAAAGATCACAGAAAGCTGTAGAATGCTCTCAAAGAAATGGAAGTGGGACTATATTTGATAGTTCTGATGTGTAGCCTGTACTCAGGACAAGAGGCTGCCATCAGAACTGAATAGGAACAAACAGAATGGTTCCCAGCTGGCAAAGGGGTCAGGCAGTGCTGCATAATATTACCCTATTTATTCAACCTGTATGCAGAAAATATAGTATGAAAAGCAGGCCTAGACTCAGATGAGGAGTTAAGATTGGAGGAAGGAACATCAACAAGCTAAGATATGCAGATGACACAATATTACTAGCAGAAAAGGACCTGGAACAATTCTTTGGAAAGGTTTAAGAAGAAAGTGCCAAAGTAAGTGTAATGCTAAACATAAGGAAAACAAAAATAATAACCAGGGAAGAACTACATGAACTCATCCAAGATAGTAAGAAAATTGAATTAGTCGAAGAGTTTCCATACCTTGGATCAAATATTGATCTGGAGATTGCAATCAAGACATTAGAAGATGACTAGGATTGGGAAGAGCAGCTCTACAGAACTGGACAAGATCCTAAACTACAAAGATATAAGCCCATAGTGACAATTGTCCACCACTGTATTTCCCATCATCATGTATGTATGTGAGAGCTGGATAGTGAAGAAAGCTGATAAAAAGAAAATCAACTCATTTGAGATGTGGTGCTAGAGAAGTCTGTTGGGGATACTGTGGACAGCCAAGAAGACAAATAGTTTCTAGAATGGATCAAGCACGAACTCTCCCTGGAAGCCAAGATGACTACATTAAGGCTGTCACACTTTGGCTATATCATAAGAAGGAATGAATAATTAGAAAAAGACTATGATGCTAGGGAAGGTAGAAGGCAGGAGGAAAAGAGAAAGACCATAAGCCAGATGGTAGAATTCAAAGATATAGCCATGTTAGTCTGTAGAATCAGAGAGATCTTGTAGCACCTTTGAGACTATCTGACAGAAAGAAGAGCTTTTGTAGACTAAAGCCTATTTCCTCAGATGCATTTGGCCAGATGGATCAACTCAATCAGAGAGGCCATGGGCCTGAGCCTGCAGGACCTGAGCAGAGAGGTTGAGGACAGGGAGTCTTGAAGATATCTCATCCACAGGGGTGCCATGGGTGGAGGGCAATTCGAGGGCAATTAACAACAACAACAATTATTAATAAGAATGCTCAACATTGCACATTATTTAAAAACATGAGCGACAATAGGCCAGTATCCATTTTTGAAAGTAGATGTTGCTTTCAGAAGCTTTAAGCATTGCTATCCTCATATTTCAGGAAGAGGATGAAACTGATAGCTGGCCTATTGCCATTTTAGTGAATTTGTGTCAAAACAAAATATGAATTAGTTATTTTTTGCTCATACACAACAAGAAATTTGATATCTACAGTCCTAAATAGCTGGCTCTTACATTATCTTTTGTTTCCCATCCTATCCCACCTTTATGTTCAATTTGACTATCGCCTTTGAAAAGCAGTAGGTAAGTCGTCTACCGTAACCTATCTTTCACAATGGTTAAGATATCTGGAGGGCTTTGTGTAGTGTCTTCATCTTTTCCTTTCCTGCATGAATTCACGCTGCTTCCCTGTTCAGCATTAACCACAGTGTACACCAGGCCTAAATAGCCTAAAGGTATCAGACCATGCCTGATCTTGGAAGCAAAGCAGGGTCAGTTCTGGTAGTACTTGGATCAGAGACCACCAACAAATACCAGTTGCTATTCTCTATTTCAGAGGAAGGAACTGGCAAAATAACCTCCAAGTATTTCTTGTCTAAGAAAACCCTATGACATTTAGGAGGCTGACATAACTTGACACATGACTTGCACATACATACACAAACTGTTACATCTCCACCAAGGTTGGTTAATCTGGCCTCTGAAACTGAGGGCATTCAGAGGGCTCTGAAAAGTTTTCTGATTTGTGTGGTTGGCCTTTGGAGTTGTCTACACTGACAAAAATAAATAAATAAATAAATAAAATCAATGTCACTGCACATTTTCCTGGTGCACAATGACCACACCTACTCAAAATAAACTGGACTCAGATTGAACTGACTGCCACATACTTCCCACATCCAAATTCAAATTGGTACAAACAAGGTGTTCTTTCTTTCTTTCTTTCTTTCTTTTTCTTTTTCTTCTTCTTCTCAGCATCCATCAACTAACAGCCTTATTGTTTACACTTTCATCCAATCCTTTTCCCTCCTTTGCATCCCTTTGAGTGATCATGAGTAAGAGAGTAAAGTCTAAATGTCCCCCCCCAAAAAAACTATCTGTTTTAAAATGTGTTTACATTTTTAAAAATGTATTTTTAAATGTCTTCTGAGGCACACACACAGGATGGAAGCTGCCCATCTCCTTCACTGTGACTGCCATCAATGGAGTGCTTTACCCTGGTTGCAGCTGCCTCGTCCACAGCAGAATCCCACTGTTGATGTTGCTCCATAATCATGCAATCTACCTTGATCTACCCCCCCCCCCCTTCACTGGTGATCTCACAGCTTGGCTTGGCTTGGCTTGGCTGAGGGGGGTGGCAGCAACCAAGGTAAAGTTCTCCATTGCTAAGAGAAGTGCAGCAAAAGAGATGGGCAGCTTTATTTGGAGGTTCTTAAACAGAGGCTGGATGGCCGTCTGTCAGGGGTGCTTTGATTGTGAGTTCCTGTATGGCAGGGGGTTGGGCTGGATGGCCCTTGTGGTCTCTTCCAACTCTATGATTCTATGATTCTCCATGGTGTATCAGAGCTAATGGTAGATTGGGCTACCCTCTCCCTCCCCCCCATCCCCAAGTGGGCAAATGAGAGAATGAACAAGGGAGTCCACACACAGCTGGGCACTCCAACCCATGCAAATACAGAGGGATCACTGCATGTCTGCCTGGGACTAACATCTTCATCTTTATGGTTTTTAACACTTTGCCTTATGAAAAAGCCAATGGAGTTTCGAAAGCTTGCAACATGTATATTGTACATTTTGGTTGACCCAATAAAGGGCCAACTGTTGGGTGGATTTTTGATCAATCTAGAAAAGACAGAGGTATTGTTAACTGTGATTTTTCTACCCATGTAGGCAGCTTCCCTAAAACACAACCCTTTCACAGTCATACCTGGTAGTCAGGCGCTTCATGTATACACACTTAATACATGTGCATTCAAGCATGGGGGTGGGGGGGATGTTCAAGAACTTTGAGATGAGGTTTCAATTCTGCCCTCACCCCAGTAATCCAGGTCAAAATCATTGCTATTAGTGGTAGAGAAAGGGCAATCCAAACTTTAGTTCCTCCCCAACCCCAATTAGGATTGTCACTCCCATGTCAATTAGTGACATAGAATGATGAAATTAAAAATATAGCCATGTTAGTCTGTAGATTCAGTATGTAGAGAAATCTTGTAGCATCTTTGAGACTAACTGAAAGAAAAAAATTGGCAGCATGAGCTTTCGTAGACTTCAGTCTACTTCCAAATGCATCTGAAGTAGACCGAAGTCTATGAAAGCTCATGCTGCCAATTTCTTTCTTTCAGTTAGTCTCAAAGATGCTACAAGATCTCTCTACATAGAATGGTGAGTTAATGATATGAAAAAATGAACTGCTCCAGTTGGTACAGGAAGAGAAAGGGGAGTACATCAGACTCTTGATGGAGGTGGGTGGGGTTGCAAGTCTTCAGGAATTCATGAGTTGTATATCTCTGTACTTAAGGAGCACTCAAATCTGAGAGTGCTCAATGATCTTTGACACTGAAGCCACAAGTACCCTCTGTGGCATGAAATGTCTTTTACCATCTTTAGCTAATATACCAGCTATGAGCCTAAAATGAACTGGGTCACCCTCCAAATGTGGAAAGGAAACCCCATACCAGCCAAAATAAATCAAGTGAAAGGTTTTTTGTTTTTGTTTTTGAAAAACTATGTTTGGAAGGAGACATGCTAGATTCCAAAGAAAACTTCTTGTTTGAATTGCAAATGGGCATTAAATTTCCTTTACCAGCAACCACATGTCCAAAGGAGGAGGTGCTATCCTGCCTGCAAATTGCCCTACCATCTAAAACTAAGACCAGAAACAACAGAATGCAGGCCTGTGACTAACATCTTCAATTTTTTTTCCTGTGCCTGATGAAGAAGCCAGTATAGCTTTGAAAGCTTGCAAAATGTAATTGTGCATTTCAGTTAGCCCAATGAAGGTATCATTGTTTGGGTGTTACTGGATTTCTATGTTTCCCAAATATACTTTAGTGGTGTGCAGAAGGAAGTGAGTTCCAAGATATAGCTTAGCCATAATTGAAGGAATAGAAAGAGCAACACATGTGCCTCTTTTCTTCCTATCTTCTAAGCTCCACATGAATAGAAGGAAATGAAATGGGATTTGTTACAGTCATTCATTTCTGGAACATCAGTACAATTTGCTCTCACCACCTCAAAGGGCCTTCCCATTCTCCAACAGGAGGCAAGACACTGCACTGTGGGCCAGCTAGAACAACACTCTGAATCACAACAGTCATTTAGTATTAACAACAAAAATGAAAGGGACAGAAAAGTGCAAGGGACAGAAAAATGCAATTGCTTACTCTACATTTTTAATACTGTGATTTAAGGAGCAGCCACTGGACAGAAACAGTATTTGAATTCCTACATTCCCCCCCCCCCAACTTCTATGAATGAAAAGAACAACCAACAAAGAGTAAAAATGCAGCAGTTCTAGGTCCTAACTATGCCCTTTGCAAGAGTATTTTTTCAAATGCAGTCCTTTCACAAAGTTTTTCAGCAAATGTCTATTTCAGCACAGTGACATGTTGTCTATTCCACGTGGCTAACCAAGAGTCAATAACATTTCCAGGACTAATCTATCATTCATTGGAATGCCACATCATTATGGCTACAGGAACATTTACAGGTTATCCCATAGGAAAGCTGTTGCTAAGTTAAATCAGGTTAAGTTATCGTCCTTCAGACTCTAGGACCAATTCCTTATTATACAGACTTCCTCCCCCTCCCCTGTGAAAAACAAGACATGAGATTTCAAATGAATCAGCACTGCAAGTTGCAGTTTTAAAGGACTGAAATGGGTATGAGCTGGACTGGAAAATGTCCAGAAAAAAAAGGCTTCATCAAGGCAGTGTGCAGCTGCATGAATGAATTTATCTGCAGAAAAAATGTAGTAGTAGTTTTCTGTTAAGAGTTCAGCCATGCCCACAATAAACTTATGCATTCCTAGAAGACAGACTAGAAACAAACTTGGATATACAATTAAGAGATTTAAACTATGATAGCTGTTTTGTTATCTTCCCCTGCTCGATCCCAAATAAGACCTGAATATGTACATTAAAAGAAAAGCTATATTAAAAAATGTTGAAACAACTTTTGTTTTACTCCTCTTATACCACAGTGTTGCATGAATTGACTTTAACTGATAAAAGTACTCATTTAAATCATTCAAACATTTAAATTATTAACATATGGATTATGCTATTTTATCAACCAATGTAATTTTTAATACCATTTAGCCAAACTCCCCCTCCCCCACGAACCAAAATGACCAGTGTAGTTGTTACCATCATTTCTGCATCTGGCATATTTAAACTGTCAAAATTATGTTGATCTATAATACATTTCTGAAGGTTTTAAAAATCATAATGCTTTCTTACCCCCTTTTCAGCTTCCTGAATTACTTTTACTGTCTGAGTGAAACCTTTTCTGTCTTCTCAATGCACATTATCAAAGAGACACTTTGTGTCTGCCATTTGCATTACAAAAGGAGGGCATGGTGTAGTCTAAGAACATAGCTTGAATTTATAGTAGCTAAGTCCTTGCATCCTTGCACATGCTGGAATCAAAAAGAACAACTAGGGTGTAGGCACTGGAGAACAGCCAAAAATGTTTGGAACATGGTAAGTAAAGTCACAAGATTTCAGCCTGCTTTTGTAGTTCTTAGTATTATTTGGATGGAAAACTAAAGAAGAAAAGAGAGTTGAAATCTATTTGCTGCTCAATTTTTTTCACCCCCACAAAATACTTTATAGAAAGGTTAGTGAGATGCATTTTATATTCTTCGGCTTTGATCCTGACAATTGCCATGTATGTCAAACAAAATCAATCAAGGTGCAAAGTTTAACTCTGCACTCATATGAGAATAACTTGTATGTTCAAAAACAGTTAAAACAGCTCACAATAATTGCCTTTTATAAATTACATCCAAAGACATAAATTATGTGCATGTTAAGTATTTCTCCTCATTTTCCCTATTAACAAAATTCTGTGCTTGCACTAAAAATCTTGTTTCTTTCTTTCTTTCTTTCTTTCTCATTTAGGAACTCTTCCCAATACTGTACATGTTTTATTTATTTATTTTAAGAACTTCTGCCCTGGTCCTTTGGGCCAAACAAACTAGCAAAGTGAATATTAACAGTTAAATAACCTTTAAATGTAATAGCCATGGAGGAGCAGGGAAGGATAACAGATACAAGGAGCAGCGGACAAATACAAGCAAATGCAGTCTCAACAAAACAATTAACTCATCAGGCAAATTAATAAAGGGAAAGGGGTGCACAGGAGTCAGGGAAACAGAATATAGAACCATTGGTCAGGCAACAGCAAAGGCTTTGATAAAAAGCTGCATTTCAACCAAACATTTTTAAAACTCTAAATGCCACAGACAGGCAGGCCTTCTTGGTGAGGACGTTCCAGGAAGCATAACCAAAACAACTCTGTTCCATGGCCAGTTAGTCTGCTTTGCACATATATCATGGACTCCATTGCCATACACAGAACGTGGAGCTGATACACATTTCTTGCTTTCAGCAGATAAAGGAATAGAGTGATGAACTGATGTTTCTCCCTTGTTGTCTTCCAGTCAGAACAATAGAATTTCATATGCATTATTACAGGTTGAATCTCCCTTATCCAGGATCCCAAAATATAACATATTCCAAAAAATTTAAATTGTCCACATAGGTAGCTGAGTTAGTGACACCTTTGCTTTCTGATGGTTCAATGTACATAAACTTTGTTTCATGCACAAAATTATTTAAAATATTCTCTATAAAATTACCTTCAGGCTATGTGCATATGAAACTTAAATGAATTCCATGTTTAAACTTGGGTCCCATCTCTAAGATATCTAATTATGTATATGTAAATATTGCAAAACCTGAAAAACTCTGAAACTCAAAACACTTCTGCTTCCAAGCATTTCAGATAAGGGAGACACGACCTGTATTATTATTTTATTCACTTGTATCCCGCTTTTCTCCTGATAATGGGATTCAGAGTGGTTGACAACATATTTAAAACAATGCAAATTAAAACAATACTGAAGCATTAAATGTGTAAATATACGTTTTAAAAAGCAATTAAACAATTCATGCTGTTAACACATTAAATATTAAAAATATTAAAATACATTAAAAGACTATATAACCTTAAAAAATTGAAGATGTACACAATTAAAAGGCCAACCCTAGGTAGTTGGTTAAAGCCTGATGGCACAGAAATGTTTTGACCTGGCATCAGGAGAGCAAACTTTACTTAACTTTAAAACATCATGCTAAATTTTAATGTCTCCTGGATTCCATCCCTCACAACAGACCTGTTTATTAATCTGCAGCAGTGATTCCCAATCTTTGGTCCACCAGGTGTTTTGGACTTCAGCTCCCAAAATTCCTGACTGTTGGCCAAAGCAGCTGAGACTTCTGGGAGCTGAAGTCCAAAATATCTGGATCACCAAAGTTTGTTAATCATTGAAAGTACTGTATTATGCATGAAGTAAGAAAAGGAAAAGCCTAAAACCAGATGAAATTAGTGTACATATATGTGTTAGGATCATGTCCTGATTAGAGTAACCTCCAGAAAATTGTGGGAAGTGGTACTGAGATCTTCAGGGGAGAAAATATAGGAAATGAGCAAAAATAGCTCCCTACTGCTTCAAGTGGGACTCTCAACAGGATATAGCCCTGTAGCAATAAACCTACTTAAGAAGCACAAGCATGGGAGTCATTAGTTAGACATTTTACAGACATTAGTCATTAATTACAGACACTTTTGCCCTTCTTTATATGCCAGTTCCTTCTCCTTTCCATAGCTCCAATGTCTGCTTCTTACTCTGTCCTGAACATTTTTTTTCAGACAGTATCCTCCATTTGGAGCCAGTGAGGCATAGTGGGTGTTGGACTATGACTCTAGAGACCAGGTTTCCATTCTCTGCTCAGCCACGAAAACCTACTGGATGAACTTGGACAAGTCTCTTTTTCTCAATCTCAGAAGAAGGCAAAGGCTAGCCTCCTCTGAAGAAATCTTGCCAAGAAAACCCCATGATAGGATTGCCTTAGTGGCATCATAAATCGGAAACCATTTATTCCTTTTAATCCTTGAGTAGACCAGGCTGCTTCATCTCCAATGTCTACTTCTTATTCTGTGCTTTTTAAAATGAAAAGATTTCAGGCTGAAGCTGTGGAATTCCCTTCCAACCTTCTTTGTTGTCCTTCCACTGACAGAAAAAGACATTTCTATTTAAACAAACCTTTGGAAATTAAGCTAGGTTGCTGTAGAAGGAATGTTTAATCAGATGAGTGCTTCTCCTTTGATATATCTTATCTGTATTTTTCATTTGTTTTAAAGGAAAATCCCATTTGAAAGGTGACTGGCAGTGTCATACCCTCCTGGGGTGTCACTTGGTGTGGGGAGGTGGGACTTCTGGGGGGGGGGGTTCTGGGCAGGACTTCTGGCGGCACTTCGGAGGGGGGGGAAGAGTCACATGAAAATGCTTGGGAGAAGGCTGTGAGGCCAGGAAAATAGCCATACTGGCTGGGAGAAACAGCCGTGTACACCCTGTGGCCTGGAGACCCTCCTCAAGGCTTGGAGTAGCACCCATGTGGGCCCAAGAAGCAAATGCGGGGGGCTAACCAAGTGCCACCCTCCCTTCTGGGGTGTCATCCAGTGTGGCCTGCACACACATACACCCCATGATGCTGCTGGTGACTGGCACAGGTGATGTGTTACTCCATCTCATCTGCTGTGGGCCCTGACTGCAGCAGCATCAATGTTGAAAAAATCATAGACTGGAAGAGACTAACATATAGGAGTTAGAATTAGAATATTATCACTCGAGTCACTTTTCTTGCAGCAATCTCATTACGCAAAGAAACAGAAACACACCACTTTAAGAATGTTTCTTATCACACCTCTCTTCTTTTGAATTACTACTCTACTTTGAACCCCCTTGGGTGTGATCAGTCTCTTTGCTGCAATTCTGGCATTACAGTAATCAGTGCCACGAGGGGGTGGGATGGATTCTCCTCCTCCCCCCACTGTCCTGCTATTCCAAAGAAAGCCAACTCTGTATTTGTCAGTTTATTTATTTTTAACCTTGCTGTGTTTGCGAAATTACAATAAAAACAATTATTATTATTTTATTTTATTTTATTTTATTTTATTTGTTGTAAGTATGCAAACATAGCAAAGATAAAAAATTAAAAAACTGACAGGCCTGGAATTAGCCTGCTTTAGAACAGGGAGAAGGAGACAAGGAGATGAAGCAAATCAGGCCCCGTCCTGCCATGAAACTGCTTCATTGATGTGAAGAGGCTTTTTGCACCATAATAGCTGCACTGTAAGAGCAGGATTCAGAGCTCATTGATGGGTTTTGCCCATCAATGAAAAGGTGCACTACAGTAATGAATGGAATGCAAGGTGGAAGAAGGACAGACAGATGATTCATGGTAAGTACCAGCCATAGACACTTTTATCCTGTTACATTTCCACATAGCCTTGTGTGATAAAGTCCTTAGACAAGCAAAAGGATGGGCAGTGTTGTGGTTCAAACAACCTAGAAACCCATGAATAGAACTGGGGGATGGAGCTTTCAGCAAGAGCCATTGTTCTCTTCAAACAATCTATTATTAGATTAAAAATAATAAAAAAATAGAGGTTTAGAAAGCTATTTAATTATTATGGCTTAAAAATTCAGAAAATATTATATATGCCATCACCTTCCTTTCAATATTTATTTTTCTTTTCTACATTAACAACAACAACAACCAACACCATGGTCTTATTTTTATTTATAGTGTAGGGCATTTATAGTGTAAGGCAACAATCTGTAGGTAAGTGTCTACTATATCATCTCATTCCTACAGCTGGAGCCCTTAAACAATTTTTAGCAGAACCTAATTTCATGATTCGCTCCATGAGGTTTCATGGGTCTGCATCCAAGTGAGAGTCCCTCAAGTTGTGGTTCTTAATACAAAAACATACCTGTCACGTCTTAGGATACAACCAGCTAAATACATTGTGTCCCTTAGAAATTCCCCCATCTATGTAACTGTTCTCCATTCACAGAATGAATACACTAAAATGTTTTGTCATGTGTTCATAGAACATGCGTTCTGTGCAATCATGCTGGCCACATGCTCACAGAGTTGTCTCTGACAACGCTGGCTCTTTGGCTTAATAACAGAGATGAGTACCGCCCCCTATGTTCGGACATGACTTGACAACCTTGTCAATGGGGGATACCTCTACCTTTACCTACCTACATAGGATTGTACCCTACAGTGAACAGACTGAGTTATGATGAGACACAAGGCCTTTCACTAGTGCTCTTCCAACTCTCCCTAGAATTACTCAATGCAGAAGATACTGTAAACTCAGTAAGAAACAGAGAAATTATGGTAATATCAACTTAGATGAAAACTCGTCAGTGACAAAAGCTGACAGGAGGAAAATCAACTCATTTGAGATGTGGTGCTGGAGAAGAGTTGTGCAGATACCATGGACTGCTAAGAAGACAAATAAATGGGTCCTAGAGCAAATCAAGCCTAAACCTAGATGCTAGGATGACTAAACTGAAGCTATCATACTTTGGTCATGTCATGAGAAGACATGACTGACTAGACAATAACACTTAGCAAAATAGAAGGCAGTGGGAAAAGAGGAAGATCACAATCAGTCAAAGAAGCCACCGCCCTGAGTATGCAAGACCTGTCCAGGATCGTTGATGACAAAGTGACTTGGAGATCTCCCATTCATAGGATCGCCATACATCAAAGTCAACTTGACGGCTGTTAACAAAAACAAAAAACAAAAAAACCACAATCCCAATACAATCACCATACCATAGTCTAGATTTGATTTGTTGTTCTAGATCAAGGCAGGGTGGTATGATTACTTGGTGAAATTGACAAGTATGCGGTTCTGTAATTGCTTGAGGATGGAAAACAGATTGAATTTTCCTCCCTACAGGCTATTGGACCCAACAAGCATCCATTCTCTTCTTCAAGAGTTCCTGGCTAACTTGATAAGCTTCCCTACCAATGCCCAAGTTGATTTCTGGAGTGACTTAAATACTTCTTGATGCTTCCTTCAACTGACTAAAATCAAGTCAGTCATTTTAAGAGGAGGTTGTAGAAGATGGTTAGGACAAGAGGTGGAAAACAGGTGATATAGGTCAAATACAAAACACACACATACACACACACAGCCAAGCCTAAAGGCCTACTGTCATGGTGCTTCATTTCGACAAAAGATTCAGAGCTGCTCTGGAGAGCTAGGTTACAGCCTTATCAGCAACCCACTGTGACTTCTTTACAAAATGTTTTGTAGCTAAAGCCACTTACATTTATAGTGACCTCAATGCCATGATGATATCAAAGTCTATTTCTTCTTCCCTAGCGGCTGTCTGGTCAGTGATGAGTCAGAAAAGAACATGTAAAACTTAATTTGAATCTAGACAAACCTAGATACCATGTTTCATGTTCAAGTAACTTCCAGATTAGACCACTATAATGGATCTGCTTTCAAATATTATTAGGAAACTGCTTCTATAGTGTATTGTTTATTGTTTTGTACTCATTATGGTTCTAGAAAAACAGCACAGCAGCAGAAATTTCAGCCAAATCCAATAGCTAATTTCAACTAACCTAACTGAAGCAAGAAAGCAGAGTTCTGGGAAGCCAGGATTTGTCAACTGTCTGTGCTATAGGGCCAGGTGATTTCCATTCCAGTCTTCCCAGGGAATCCTGGCTCTGAGTACCCATACAGAAGCCAGAGCAGATACATGGTGAAATAGACTGCTTGGAAGCATCTGCATTCCTCTTCCAAAGGCACACCAATAACTTCACCTCCCTTCCCTTACCAACTTCTCTTCCAGTGGTTAAGGAACCTCTTAGAGGAACTGCTGCTGCAAGGCTGGCAAAAGTATAAGTGGCAGCATAAGAGTCTGTTACACTAGTGTAGTGGCCCAAATGAATTCTGGGCATAATTTCTGAATATACAAAAAACATAGTTTTCTGGAAATACTAAAAAAGGTTAGGTTGTTAACAGCAATTGCAAGCAGTATCCTATTACAAATTGGATTGCTAGGAGAGGGGTTATTATGCAATTGCTTTAATCTGGACAGTTTCTTCCACTTATAGGAATTACTATAATGTATACTTAGGTCATAAATGCAAGGCTGTTGAAAGTGAGATGGGGGCCTTGTAGTGGGTACAATTAAGCCTTCCCCCCAAATTTTTCCTTCACTACCTAAATTTCTTGGATTGCAGTTATTTAAAACTTCAGTCAAACATTTTGAAATACAGTTTAGGCATCTAAAGAAAAGTCCCAGGCAAAGTTACCAAGGCAATCCAAACACAGTAAATAGAAGAATTCTAGATGTGAATTAATCTCAACGTCTCCCTCTCTGCAATACTAGAAATTTGGGGACTGAAGGAAAATTTCATTTGGGGGACCAGAATTCTTATTTGGGGACAATGCCTTTGTTTTGCCTTTCCCCCTCCTAGTAGTTACACTCCTAGGTCTCTCCTTTCCATATTTCAGTGACTTTACATTCTAGCATTCAAATGTCATAATACAAGAAATTCAAAGGCTGGATCCAGGCGACTTCCTTTTCCTCCTCCTCCTCCTCCTCCTCCTCCTCCTCCTCCTCCTCCTCCTCCTCCTCCTCCTCCTCCTCTTATGGCTTATGACTTATGGCTGCTAAGAACAGGTCCACTGATATTAATAATACTTAGGTTTGTCATGACAAAATTAAGTCAAGCAGAAAATATCACAGACCTGGAACTACTAAGGAAGATCAAAGAATAAAATGCAAAGGCAGGCTTACTGCTGAACATAAAGAAAACAAAAATAATGACCACGGGGGAACTACACAAATTCAGTGTGGACAATGAGTAATTTGAAATAGTAAAAGAGTTCCTGAACCTTGAGTCAAACATTGATGAGAATGAAGACTGTAGTCAAGAAATAAGAAGAAGATTAGGAATGGGAAGGACATCTATGAAAGAACTAGAAAAAATCCTAAAGTGTAAAAAGATACACAATTCAGTGGGAAAGTTAGAATCGTACAAGTCATTGTATTCCCCATTATCATGTATGGCTGTGAGAGCTGGACAGTGAAGAAAGCAGATAAGAGGAAATTAATAAAAATCAATTCATCTGAGATGTGGTGCTGGAGAAGGATGACGATACCATGGACAGCTAAAATGACAAACAAATGGTTCCTAGAACAGATCAAGCCAGAAATCTCCCTGGAAGCTGAGTTGAGACTGTTGTCCTTTGGCCACATCATGAAAATATACAACTCATTTGAAAAGACAATAATGCTAGGAAAGGTGGAGGGAAGTAGAAACAGAGGAAGACTGCATGCTAGACGGATGGACTCTATTAAGGAGGTCGTGGGTATGAATTTCCAGGACAGTTAACAAAAACAACAAACAGGACTAAGACTTGATCTAATGCCATGTATAGCCAGATTAACAAACTGCATATAAAGTACATTATTCTAGTTTATTCCTTTAAAAGTACACCTAAAGGATGTGAGAAATTATTTGATATATATATAGCATTATACAATGGGAGAAGAAATGCTACATGCAAGTAGCATGGAGACAGCGATGAGAAGAGGCACTAGTGAACCTCCAGCCCAAAGTTTCTCATTGGAAAACTACTCATAGAGCATGAAAGATATTAATAAAAATACCTATCCAACAGAAAAGAAATATGACCTTCCCCAACTAAAAATAAGCCAAACATTCACTGCTACAAAACTAGGAACATATAAAGCAATTTAATTCGATGAAAACATTTGTACTGTTTTCAGACAAAGTCTAACATAGATTTGTTCAGGCAGGGTGGAAGTCCAGTTCTACACTAACATTTCCATGTTTTTATCTGATTTAAACGGTTTTTAAGCAGGCCTGGATATTATTATCCATCTTTGGTAAAATCCTCTTTGGTACTCAAGGATGTAAGGCTGACATACCAAGAATAGACATGGCAAAAGACCTTCAAGGAAAAGAATCAAACACAGGAAAGAACCTGCATTCAGTCTTATTCTGTTACAATAACAGCAGTGAAGAAATCCTATCTCTCTGTTACAAGTACATCTCCTCAAAGATGTGCAAGGGAGATGTTTCAGTTGGTTAAAATTTCCTGGTTTTATGCGTGAACTATAATCCCATATTGGGAGAAAAGCAGGATATAAATTAGATATATCTGTGCGAACTGAGGGGGGGTTGCAGACTGCCAGAAATAGTGCAAATTGAGTCCACTTTTAGGGTTAGGGTTAGTGCTTGGGAATCATGGGAATTGTTTCCCCCCCCCCCCGAGACATTGAGCCTTCTCTGTCAGAGAGCTCTGGTGCCACAATAAACTACAGTTCCCATGATTCCCTAACCCTAACCCTAAAAGTGGACTCAATTTGCACTATTTCTGGTAGTCTGCAACCCCCCTGAGTCAATTTGGATACATTTTTTCACAGAGTTAGTGATGGACCAAGTTAGTTCACTGTGAAGTTCAGAGTTTGAAATATTACTCTTTAAAAAGTAATTAGTTACAGAAATAATTCCCCTCATCAATTACTGGTAGAGTTGCATTTTTTTTTTTTAGAAAAGTATTTTTTTATTTTCCATGTTGTCAAAAATAAGGTACTTTAAAATATATGAGTGCTACAGGCTGCTGGCAGACAGTGCAAAACATATTCTTCAACTGTCTGTCTTGACATCATCTCAACAGACACAACAGAGCATAAGGAAGCAGCACAAAGATATTTCTTCTCCACTAAAATATAAGGTTGCATCACAAAAAGGGTAATGTTATGCCACACTCAATTACAATCATAATAGCCTGTACAATCATGTACTAGAAAATGGATTTTCACTAGGAAAAGATATTAATTAGAAGTAAGTAATTATTACCTAGTTCCAAGCTCTGGTCATGCTGTTACATAAACCTTTCAAGATTTTACAATCTGAGGATGTGAAAAAACTGTTTGGAGCAGTGGTTCTCAAACTTTTCCCCTGTGAGCTAGCCTTTACATCTACATGTGCATGTCCTACCCCTGTTCCAACACAGCATATAAATTAAAATATTTCAGACTTTAGTGTCTTTCATTCTTTTATTCACACATTTACATAGACATATATTTTAACATTTTATAAGGAAATAACATTCTTCAAATTAGAATGTTTTTATTTCAATAAATTCAACGCCCAGCTCAACACAATGGTCATACTTCATGTGATGCATGTGCTTGTATCTGAGCACAAAGTTTGCCAAAACGAGGCCAAAATGAGCAACTTTATCGCTTGGCATTTTAAAACAACTCAAACCTCCTGGGCAAGCTAAATCGCCGCCAAATCTTCGGCTGCCATCAGCCGGCGCTTTTTAGAAACCGAAAAGCATCCCAGTTTCTAAAAAGTGCCAGCTGAGCCCAGCTTGGAATCAGGCTGATGGTGGCCAACGATTCAGCAGCAATTTAGCTTGTGATAATCCCTGCCTCCATCCAGCCTCCTAGCTGCAGCCTGAGAGGCTTGAGTTGTTTTAAAAAGACAAGCAATGAAGTCGCAGGTCTTGCACAATATTTAGCCTTAATAGCTGCCAGAGCTGAGAATCCAGTTTCACAAAGGTAGGTACTTGCAAATGGTATGAGCACTTTCATAGCCTTTCCCCCTAATGTTGGGTATTTGTGTTGAAAACTAAGCCAAAATTCTGGCAGGGAACTTAAAATCCTTTTTTCTCCCACTGCCCAGCATTGCTTATGAGGGAGGCTTTCTCCTCTGTCCCCTCAAGCTCTGGGATTTCCCTGCAGATTTTGTTGGGGAAACTGGGTTTTAAGCCACCTCTATTTTCCTCCCATTGCCCAGGCACAGCTCTGCATTATCTATAAAGGAAGCTTTACCCTCAACGTTCCTGAAGGTCCAAAACTTCTGTGTTGCTTTTCTTGGGGAAACTGGGTTTCCCGACACTCATTTTCTTCTCTTCTTCTCTCATTCCCTTGGTGCTGAAGTGGATGCTGAAAAAGTGTTCTGGAGGGTGAGCTAAATCAGTGTCTGAGGTCGTTGCCCCCCATGACAGAAACTCACACACCCGGGGGGTGGACCCCACCATTTGAGAACCTAGATTTTGGAGACATACCTTTCTTTACATCCTTGCTTACATAGCTTTTGAAACTGACCAGAGATGCATTGAGTGCTTACATCTCAGAAGTATTTGATGTCTCCTTGAAGGATTGTGAAGTCCTCAAAGTTTTGAAGCGGACAGCTGTGACAAATTTGCTAGATAAACTGAATGTAAAGTCTAAGTTTGAAAGAACTACCATTAGGGGGCCAGCCTGTCATTCTTGAAGTGTTGGAGCATTTCAATGATACTGATTTATTTATACCAATTCCAGTCAGGTTTCAGATCTGGTTATGAGACAGAAACAACACTTGTCACCCTGATGGATATGCTGTGAAACTTTATTAATGGTCCTGATGCCTTTTCTTATCCTTGGATATGGGTTGAGCTGGGCTTAGAAGGCACTGTGAAGATTACCACACTACCTTTAAAATGCATTAAAAGAGCCTTACCTCACCTGTATTGAAGTAAAATTTGGGCTGCATCCGGATGCTATCGCATGGATTCCCCACACACACCCACACACAAAAAACCCACCATCAAAATGCAGCCTGAATTCAGCCTGGCTGACTTAACTCACTTCGGCGGCCATTTTTCTAAGTCAGAACTTAGAAAAATGGCCACCGAAGCAAGTTAAGTCAGCCGGGTTGAATTTCGGCTGCATTCCGATGGTCTTCTTGTGATCCATGTGATAGCATCTGGATGCGGCACAAATTTTACTTCAATTCAAGCAAGGTAAGGCTCTTTTTAATGCGTTTTAAAGGTAATGTGATAATCTCCTGTGATACAATGGTTCGGGTCTCTCTTGAAGGAACAGTCTCAAGAAGATGGTGCCTGGCAGTGCTGTTTGATCCATGCTATGGCCACAAGGCTCCCACCACCACCAATTTTCAATACTGAATGAAACGGCTGGGGAAGTCGTAAAGAAGCAAGGCATAAAATTTCATCACTATGTGGATTGTACCATGTGGTACCTCTTGTCCACATCCACTTTTCCCAGGGATGCTGAGGAACTCCTGAGCCAGTAACTGCAATGCACTTTGGAGTGGATGACGATGAACAAGTTGAGATTTAATCCAGAGGTGTTATAGGTAGGGAATATGACTACTTTGGGCAGAGCTTTTTCAACTCATCTTGGGCTCTTGCAACACTGCAGAAGTAATGCAATTTGACACCATTATTAACGATCATGGCTCCATCCTATAAAACCCTGCAATTTGTATTTGTTGTAGCACCCAAGATCTCTCACAAAGACTAAATATCTCATAAAACTACAAACCCCAGAATTCCATAGCATTGATCCATGTCAAACTGCTTTACGTCTGCTATACAGATGCAACCTTAGATGAAATTACACTTGCCCTGTTTGAAGAAATTCAAGCAGTTTTGAAAACCTATTTAAAGTGTTAGGGCTTTTTTCTATCTAAACCTTTGAATAATCTGGAATCAAGTTACATGAAAGATTATATACACCTGTATTAGCCTACCTGCACATTAAGATTTGCAATGAAGGCTTTTTCCATTTGTCCAAACTTGAAGGCAATTAGGTTGGCATAGACAATGGAGGTAGCTTCTGCACATCAGCTTGATGCCTCTAAAATTAGTTCTCAATTGAGGGAGGCAAGCATTTCAGCTTTTCTGGTTTGTTTTTTATTGGCATGCTGTTGATCTTCAGCCGCAATTGTCTGATACCTTTTAATACTTGCTGAACTGCAGGCATGCTGTTTGGTTGGTATTATGGTCTATTCATTCTATATTTTATTATTCCGTTCAGTTTTGATTACTGCATTTAATGAAGCAGCCATCTATAGAGATCTTCCCCCTTAAAAGTTCACTTTAAAATATTTTCAATTAAAGAAATCTATACAATAATAAAATCATGCACATTGTAGTATCAGTTGTCAGTAAGAAAGTTTGTGCTCAGAAAATGTTAACATCTACTCAATTCCAAGCCCACATACTCATAGAGAATGGAACATTCTGCTGCTACTCAAAATATTACTAAACATACAGTTCTCCAATAACTCTACATGCTGAGGGGGAAAAGTAATGGTCCTCAAGTTAGTTATGTATCGACATAGAAAGGAAGTCACATTTCAAAACAAATCCATTTGAAAAATAAAGTGATAGCAGGTTAAAAAAAAAAAGATCTTGAGACACAAAATATATTACAGTTTCAGATACTGTCCTGAAGCTTTTTTCCTTCCCAATGTCGCAGCTGGTTTGTCCACCATTATGCATTCCCCATCTGTTTTGGATAACACACATATAATCCTGGTCTTTTAAAAATAAGTTTTCATATAAAAAGTTAAATTTTTTTAGAAAAAGGGGACAAATCTTTCTCCACAGAGAGAGCAACAAACATACTCCCTTTAGCTGCATTTAAAGAATCTTGCTTGGAGCTTGAACACATTCTCTGGCATTTATTTTCCACTTAAATTACAGTGATGGTGTAGCCTCATCTCATTAGAGATCATTGTCCCCAGTAGACAGTTGTGTTTATGGGGGATTCTTGCTGTTCCACACCTGCTGCTCAGGTTGCTATGTGATAAAGACTGCATACAAACAGCAGTCTTGAGCTTGCTGGACTGCAACTGATGAGCCCAGGCTAATTCAGGGGTGATTATGTAGTTTACTGGACCACTAAACCTCTTTAAGCTTGTAATTACTGCCTATTTGAGTAAAGAACATTCAAAAGCAATTCACTGCATCATGCCTGCCACAGCTGGAAGCAGGCTGCCAGCAGTCTGCAGGGACATTAAAATCTACAGGGACAAGGATTCAAGCACAGCTAGTAGACACTAACAGCAGCCAAGTACACTCACATTCTTCCTCACCTTCTCTGACCAAGCATGCCATTAAAAGTGCAATGAAACCTATAGATATGCAATAAAGATGAAAAATAATGGTGTATAATGGAAATAACTACATTTTAATGATCCCCCCTTTTGTTAGCAGCCTAAAGGAAGAATATAATAGCACTGTTATCTGGCCACATTGTGTGTGTGTGTGTGTGTGTGTTAAAAAAACATCCACTTTAGGAGGAAGGTCATAGGTAAAAGGAAGGATATTCTCAAGGACTGGAATCGTCTTATATTCAAATACCTTTTCCCCAAAGAGCAGACCTTGTTTCCATTGCAAGGTGAATGCAGTATAACCTCCCGCTTCACACTGCCCAACAATTGATCCATACAAATAGCTTCCAAATGGACATTATGCTTGTGGAATTCATTTTCATATCATCAGCCATACACAGGCCCCTGATGTTTATTCACACTGATTTCAGTGAGTCACATCAAAGACTCCCTTTACATTTGAGCCATGGCAATCATGATTGCTGCAGCCACATCAGTGTTACACTGATGTTTTCTATAGTAAACACTTGAAGTGTGAGGGGATGTCCTAAACACTCAAGGTCACACACTTGAGACTTGTGGCTGGCCATTTGCCCTCTGAGCTAAGGCACACAGACCTACCTTTCACATTTCATTTATTTGCTTCAAGAACCACTGCCATAATCCCAGCTATACCAAATCTCATCACTGCAAAATGTGTGAAGTAGCCCCAAGGACCATACTGCACTTTTCTACTGCAAAGACTGATACTTCAAAAAGATCACCTTAGTCAAAATAATACCGTTAAATCCATTTCAAAGACATATGAACCAAACACGACTGCAAAACAGGTGCCCAGGGTTATGTGAGTATCTTGAAATGTTCCCCATCACCAGTCCATAGCTTTTATCTGTTGAGACTGTATTAATTCTTGGTGATTCTGATAACAATGAAAAACTGCACAGAGACCTTTTCCTTTGATCAACTTAACATTAAAATAACTTGGGCTGGGAAGTATGGTTAAATTAATACATGTCTGATACCACTGTATTGCAAAATTAAATTATAACACCATCATTGCTGTTTCTGATGCTCAAAATGAGAACAACATTAGCTGCAAAGCCAAAATAGCACCACCAATCTATGAGATAGTGAGTCTGCAGAATTATAGTGCATTTTTAAGGAGGGGGAAAGTCTAAGAGAGATTTCCGTCTGCTCCTCAAATAGCCTGGAAAGTTCAGAGCATGCTCAATGGCCACAGAATGCTGACCACTGAGGTATGGGGAAGATATGTTGAAATGGAAGTAGTAGGAAAGTATATACTTGAGTTGGCTGGAATTCTGAATAGGCGTACTACACCCTGGAACATCTGTTGCAGGTCCCAATTGTCACTAATAATTGGACAATTCTGACTTTTGTATCCAGTGATATACCCTTACACTTGAGGATCTTATCTAGTTCTTTCCAAGTTCCAGTCTTCTTCCGATTTCTTGACTGTAGTGGTAATTATGTTTGTGTCTATTCATGCCATTAAACTTCCTCTGCCCCTCCTCCCATTGCACTCCCCTGAAAAGGGATTGTTGGAATTACTGGAATTGAGAGTTGCCTTGTTTGAGTGGAACTGTCTTCCTATTTGCTTAAGCTGCCTTTAAAGAAAATGCATTGTGTGTGTGTGTGTGTGTGTGTGTGTGTGTGTGTGTGTGTATAATTTTAACTCATTATACCACTGGCAAGTCCAGTTTCCTAATGTGAACAGAACACAAATGAAAGTAACCCACTACAATATTTTAAATTAATCCTTTGTATGTTTAGTCTGGCAGCAAAATAGTTTTGTGTCACTAATTTAGGATCAATTTGGATATATAGACTATAAATGAAGATAACAGTCTGAATACTATTTTTTGGTTTATTATTTATTATTTTCATTTTCCTTATAAAATATACATTTGTTCAATTTGTTCCATCCACAAATTTTCTAATTCTATTATCTTACATTCACTTTTATACTAATAATCTTTATATAAATTGTCTTAATCCCAAAATATATTTAATTTTCCCATTTCTTTTTATATTGTTGAATTGTTTTTCAATTAATGAGCATCGCCAATTTATCCACTGGAGCTAGTTCAAATCTGAATACTATTGAGGACCGATGCAGTAATGCTCTGCAGGTGTAAATACCTAGACTGAGGTAAGGAAAGGTGGCCATGAGGGGAGGTAGAGCTGTGCCTGAGCACTAACTGAAAGAGACGTCATTTTGTAGCATCAGGGAACTAATTGCATACTGAATTATACTTTCACATACAAGACCTAAGAAAGAACAACCTCTGGTGCAACGATTCTTACCACAATTGTATAAATAGCAAAATAATATTGTGACCTATGAGGTTTCATGTACACCAGAGAAGGTTTCCATATGACCAGATCTTCAAAGTGAGGAAAACCATCGTTTTGGTAGTTTCATGAGATAGCTCAGCATTCAATACATATCAGCCCTCTATATCCACAGATTATTTATCCCACGGATTCAAACATCCATGGTTTGAAAATACAGTTACCCCTCCCAAATCATGGGGGATCCATTCCGCTAATATTTGCTAATATTTGAGCTCCACTGAAATTATTTTAAGTATGCCCCATGAAGAGCGAGACCATGGACAGGGAGAAACAACTGTATTTTTTAAAATCACCATTTTAAAACCTTGATTTTGCCATTTTATATACGGGACACCATTTTACTATGCCACTGTATTTAATGGGATTTCAGCATTTTGTTTATCCACAGTGAATCCTATATATCTTACCATGTAACCTCTCTCTACTTTCCCAAAGAAGAGAATGAGAAGACACATGCTTGCTACTAGCCAAGCTGTCCTTGTAACAGCACTGCTTGGTGTGTGGTAACATGAACTCCTTCCCTCCAAGGGAAAGCAAGAGCTAGAAAAGGAATATCAAATTCAATTCCCACCCCCACCCCAAAAAACAAACCTTGACTCACTGCAACAAAATAAATATATCCTTGCCTAACAAGCAAGCATCTTTCAGACTTCCCCCCCCCCCCAAATGCTGTCTATTCAAAGCTACTAAAAGACTGACAAAAATAGGCCCTCCAGGCCCTCAGAATGAATTTGGTGACCCTTTAAAAGAAAATATTCAACTGAACAGTGATTGAAAATACTGTACTTTCTCTAGTGCCTTTGTCATATAAGTCTCTAAAATAATTTTGATTTTCAACAAGTTACATTTTTCTGGTTCAGTCTTCAATATTTCCTTCTATTGAAAAATCTAAATCTGGCAAAGCTGCATATATGAATAATAAAGTAAAGTTTAGCTCACAAACTTCTGCTTTCTCACTAGAAAATGCTTTTATCTATGCAGATTCAGGGTGTGAAATCTCTTTGATTTTGCACACTTCAGGAGCTGTATTCAGTCAGTGAGACGTAATTCTTTAGCTCACATTACTAATATATAGATAAATGAATAGTTCTTGCATTTTTCTGTGGAAAAGAATCCAATGGATATTAGTAGAACTAACTGTGAAATTATGTGATTGTACAACAATATTTTTGTTATTAGTATGCAGGATGCAAAGGATGCTAGTGAAGTTTTCAGATGATCTCAGCTCATGCTATATAAAGAATAACAGGTCTATACAACCAGAAGTCAAAAGGGACTAGATCCATTTTATAGCTGGCAAAAATAAATTTTGCAACACTTATCTTGAGGCCAGATTAGGGCACTTATGAAGTTTTGAAATATTTGGCTCATGGAGCTTGTGAAAGCTTACCGTCTACTGCTTTGAAAAACAGACAGACCCTAAACCAAATACCAAAGTCCCAGGTGGCACCTGGGATAACAAACAACCCTCACTCCTAACTACCTAGCTGAATATGTGGAATTACAGCAGGTAAACTGGGGTGGGGTGGGGAGGCTATGGCTTCAGGTTTGACTAGATTATAGGCAAAGTTATTTGGTGGTGGTCTGGGCAGGTTTATCTGGAAGTGGTAGCAAGCAGCTCCAAACCGTACCAAGTGCCCAGCAGCTGCCATTTTAATTTTTTGAAAGAAACAGACATGTGCACCACAAGAGCCAGTGCAAGCATTTAACTGTAAAATTATGAAACCACTATTAATTGCTTTAAAAGCTGCCAGTGAGTGAGAAAATAATGAATGAACAGTCCCATGTTGGGCAATAGCTCCTGGGATTCTGGGAGCTGAAGTCCCTCGGCCCTTAAAGGGGAAAGGTTGCCTACCCCTGCCCTACAGAGACATTCTGATTTTAAGTATTAACCTGCTTAATACTGTATGACATGGGATAATTCCAATTCTCAGTTTTGTAGAAAAGGTGGAGAACAAATAAAATGATTGATTAACAGGTTGTGATAGCCTCCAAAGAACAGACAAGGAAGCAGAGCCACCAGAGGGATAACTAAACAAAGCCAGAGGGAGATGAGCTTTTATTTTCCAGGCTGTTCCTCTCTCCCAGAACTAAAACAAGCATGACAGAGAGCTGACTTGCCCTGTAGTTTAATGTGGGGCAGCTTGTCTAAGTTTAGCCTATTTTAATTTTGGCCCCTTCCTACTGCCAAGTTGTGCAAGTCTGGTATATAGCAGTACAGAAGTCTGTAGCCAGCTTTGCAGCATTCTATGGCTGCTGTTGTTCTACCCATCCTTCCTACTACCTCTATTGCTTTGGAGCAGAAATATTTCTTGTCCAAGAAAGCCCTATGAAATTCATGGGGTTACCATAAGTAACAGGCTTGGCTGTAAAAGAACATCCTGGTGCTTTCCTCACCCCTAAAGGCACCAGATCCCATCTGAACATCAAAGCTAAACAGGGTCATCTCTGGATAATACTTGGATTGGAAATTACCAATGAATACCAGGTGCTGTAGGTTATATTTCAGAAGAAGGAACTGGCAAAACTACCTCTGCATATTCCTTGCCTAACAAAATCCTATGCAATTCATGAGGTCGCTGTAAGTTCACAGGTGACTTGAAGGTACAAACACACACACAGAGGAAGTGAATAGTCATACTGTTCTCACAATTTTAAATGTTTATTCTGTTGCCAATGGTGCTGTTTGAAAGAGGGCAGTAGATTATATTTCTTTTTTAAAACAAATTATATTAAGAAGCAAAAGTGAACCCATCAACCTTAGAATCAATATTAGTTGCCATACATATATTTTATACTATACACAATTATAACTTTTGAGGCAGAACTGCAATTTCTAATTTAATAATAATGATAATGATAATTTTAATACTGTAAGCTGACCATTAGGAACTCAGTTTTAAAGTTCTTATTCCTACAAGCTGGTACACTCTTAGATATTCACGTTCCTCCACACCCCAGTTTATTTCAGTTTCTGCCTGGTGTATTCAGCCAAAAGCTGTTGTTTTGTTGTTGCTTAATAATAATAATAATAATAATAATAATTTTATTTATAACCCGATCGGGGTGGCGTACAACAATTTAAAAAGGCAACAGTTAAAACATTCCTTTATCCCGCACCCCAACTCTCCCACCCCTTAAAACTGAATTAAACTACAATAGAATTAAAAACAGGATGATACGGATAAAATATAGCAGCATGCAGTGGTGGCCAAGGGGTAGTACGAGATCACCTCTAGTTTGCCGGGCAGTTATTCCGGGAACAGATCCATCTTTACAGCCTTTTTAAAGGTGGCAAGAGTGATAGTAAGACGGATGTCGTCCGGCAGGCCATTCCATAGTCTGGGAGCGGACACAGACTTTTTTATTGTTGGTTTTCAATCAAGTGAAAGTCAAGTTATATATCAAAAGGGAAACAAAAACATATTTAATATTAAAGTGATTTTTTTAAAAAAAAATATGCAAGCATAGTATTTTCAAAATAAATAATTAAAAATGGCAGTCATGAAATTATAGGTTAAGGGAAATTGTGTTCTAGAACTGGGGAAGTTCAGGCCTACAACAGTTGTGAATCAGGCCCACAGTTTCTTTTTCTAATCCCCCGCCTTTTGGCAATCAGTTTTTTTTAAAAAAAGAAGTGATTTGGTGAATGTGAATTTTTAGGAGCTTATCGCTCCAGTAAATAAGCCGGCTTACCTTTGCTGGCTTCAATCTTCTTCCGGGATACCCCCAGATGTTATCATATGTAAATCATCACTGATTTAGCCACGATGCCACCGGCCAAATACAGCCCGGGTCAGACTCGGGTTGAAGCTGTGTTCAAACACCAAATTTTAGAAGCTGAAAACTTCTGACTTCGAAAAAGCACTGGCTGAGCATGGCTTTGGCCCAGGTCTGACCCAGCCGGCAGCATCGCAGCTAAATTGGCAGCAATTTATGTATGGTAATATCTGGGGGTATCCTGGACAAAGATTGAAGCTGGCAAAAAGTAAGCCGTCTTATTTGGGCATGCAATAAGCTCCCTAGTTGCTATGTGGGCAACAAAATGAAGAAGTGCTCTTCGTCAGTTGAAACATAGGTAATGGGGAAAGGATTCAGCCTGTGCTTGATGGGACTGCACTACAGTAGCCCTTCCCAGTTTATGGGGGATGCGTTCCAGACCCAACCACCCCCTGCGAAGATGGAGTCTCGTGAATATTCGAGCCCATTGAAAATAATGGTGTTCATGCCTATGGCATGTGCAGGGGGGGGGGGTGTGAGTGCAGGCCTGCACCACCATTATATCCCTCCCCACTTGTCCCTCCCACAAAAAGCAGGACTGCAGACTTAAAGTCCGCAAACAGGGAGGGACAACTGTATTACCAAAATGCAGGTTGCAATTCCAGGATCCTCCTAGATTCTGAACCTGAATTCCCAGGCTTCTGCAGCAGCCAGGAGTACATTTGCACAATTAAGCCTAATGAAAGAACTCCATCCATTTCTACAGACATCTGATCTGGCTACAGTAACACACACCTTAGTTATGCTCAGTTTGGATTACTGTAACATGGTTTGCACAAGGCTGCCTTTGAAGAGAGTTCAAAAACTTCATCTGGTCCAAAATGCTGCAGCCAACTCTGCTGCAACTGCTCCATAACCTTCCAGTCAATTTCTGGGCACAATGCAGTGTTGATTATGAGCTACAAAGCCCTTATACAGCTTGCAGCCAGGCTACCTGAAAGAGTATAGGTAACTAACTGCCGAAGGACTGTTAAACATTTTAATTTAATTTATGTTTTAATATAACTAATTTGTTTTTTTAATGTTTTGCAACTTGTGTTTTTATTGGTATTTGTTTTTTCAATTATATTTTAAGCCATCTTGAATTCAGGTTTTAAGTGAAAGGTGGGACAAAAATCAAATCCATCATCTTCCCATCCTGCAACCCCTCGGTGATTCTCTATTGGGAGCGTTTCTTCAAATGCTCCTTTTCTAAACCTATGAGGAAAATGGATTTGCTTTGTCATAGAATGTGTTTGGGCAGTGAATATAAATGGGTAAGATGCTTAAGATAGGGATGGAATTTCTCTAGGACTAACACGTCTCTTGATAAAGGTAGGAAAATAAATATCTTATGTAAAGTTCAAAAGATTGAACCCCAACACCTTGTTCATTTGGAATGTTAGAGAAAACCACTGATGGCATATTGACCTCAGCTACTTATCTTGGATAAATTAAACCTATGTGCACACACTTATGCATACCAGAGGAACACTATAAGTTGGTATTCAGTGGGACATCTTGAGGTATGGCCATATCTGAAGTGAAATGAAATCACTTCTGCAGACTGATACAGGTAAATACACTGATAGTCATCACTGATACTCATCCCATTTGAACAGTTTTCCAGCCCTTACAATCAGAAGAAACTATCTCTTATGCATTTGCTTCAACTAAATAGAAAGTAACTGGAAAACAAAAGACAAAAAACTGATAGCCTTTCCCAAATGATTCGCAACAAAGAGAGAAAACCATGGCATGTACTACTTCAGAGCGAGGGGGGGGGGGAGACAAATCAATGGACTGAAGGAAAAGCATTTAGATTAATGTAGCTTTCAGCACATTTATGATATGATGGACATTAAAAATGCATGAAGATAAAAACATATAATCAATTAATTTATTTAGTCAATACTATGCTGAAAAAGGGCCTACTGCTTTTTATTCCTAGACATTATTTTGCTTTTCATTTGCAAATACCTAAATGGAGTAGCTACAGACTAAAGTGTCTGTATTAACAAGTCCTAAAGTTAAGAAGCCAGGCATGTTTGATCTTGTTCTTTGTATAGCTCCAGTTAACAAAATGTAACATTCTATCATTTTGATGATGCCATAAGGAGCATGATTATCAAGCACATATGCATGTTCCCCTCATTCTCTCTCTCTCTCTCTCTCTGTATCATGTATGTACACATATACACACATGAGACAACAGAGACAGCACCAGTTATTTGCTTTATTAATGAAGAATAAATTAGATCCTTACAGAATAAAGCCTGTATGACTGCGATGTAGTGTCATTTTTCTTTTTAAATCTTTGATGTTAACCTAAATGTGATAATGGAGATTCTCAAGGGCCCTATTTATAAACATTTTTATATAGGACAAGTGGCAAACCTGCGTAATTACCTATGTCCTGTTTACCCCTGTTTTAAGAATGTAATATTGAGATTTGCCAGAAGCATTTGCAATCGCTCCCTGTCTGCTTCTCATTTCTAATTTCTCTGAAGCACACATCTTCAGCAAATGTTGCAATAGACATTTGATATGGCAGAACTTGATTTTCAAAAAAATGATTTGGAAATTAAACTAAAAAATTACTGCTAATGTGATTTTGAAGGGCATGAGTATGAACAGTCCGTAGGATTGCTCCATAGACAAAGAAATGCCATAGGATAAATATTGGTAGTTGACTATTGAATTAATTAATAAATAGCTCACAAGAATGTAACTTCTGTTTTATATTTTGTTCGTATCAATCAATCAGCAATTAATTTTTGAAACAGAATTACCATTATCATAACGTCAACCTTGGAATTTGAGAAGTTCTTCATCTACAGGACATTTAATATAAAATGTGTACGTTGTTTATATCAAGGCACTATAAATGATTAAAATGGAATTTTTGCAAGCCAGATTTTTTATTTTATTTTAAAAGACAGCACATAATAAATGTTTCACAAAAGGTATCTTTGCCCAAGATGGCAGCTGATGATTAATGGCTGTATCATTTTTGGCTCCAGTGCAGTGAGGCCTCAGGTCTGATGTGACAAACATACCCTTCGTCTGCAGCCAATCAGAAGATGTAAGCACATAGGCCCTGTCAGGTTGACATATCATTCCTACGACAATGTCAATGAGTATTAATGTTCAATTATCTGTCCTAGAAATAACCCTCGCCTTTATGCATTGTGTAACTCAGCACGTGGCACAGTGGTAATTCAAACAAGGGCAGCAATGCCCGCAATAGCTGGATTTCCAACATTATGGTGACACTGCCTCTCAGTACTGAATGGGGCATTTTTTAATTTCATTTTTAATCAATGTTTGAAGGACCACTAAGACTAGCTCTCTCTCACTTTCCCTACCCCTAGCATTCTGGCAGATTAACAGTTCATATATGCTCAGCAAATACTCTTTAAAAAATCACATTGAGATTCACAATTACAGAGCCCCATGTTTTTAAAATAGTGCCATAAACTGTTCATTATTTTGTTGCAAGTGCTTTTCTCTCCTTAGGTGTGTATGATTTGCCATCAAATGAAAATGACAACATCTTTTCTTTCTCTTGTTGTGTCACGATCAGTTCAATTCCAGAAGATGTATCATTTAGTAATATATGGTAATTTTGTTATATATGGTAATACCATATATGCTAATATCTGTCCAAGTGAAACATTACAGCTTTCATTGTTAAATATATACTGGTATATATTTAGAAAAGGAACAGTAACAGAGCAACAATTTTAGAAACATACATAAACACATTACACTTGACATCTTTTAGTACTCTTCTCTTCCCCCCCCCCATTATTTTTATTAAGTATTAATACTGAGTATTCAGCTGCAACAATAGTATATGCACAGAATGGAAGGAGGACTTAACTCGTATGAAAGACGAGTGGCGATCTAAACTGGAGCAGGGGTAGGCAACCTTTCCCCTTTAAGGGCCGAGGGACTTCAGCTCCCAGAAGCCTCAGCCATGTTGGCCAATAGCTCCTGGGATTCTGGGAGCTGAAGTCCCTTGGCCCTTAAAGGGGAAAGGTTGCCTACCCCTGAACTGGAGGGTTTAGCAGAGATGGACGCATTGTTTTGCTCAAAGAAAATTCATTAACAAGATTTTGGCAATACTGGAAAACTATTTATTGACATTTTGAAAAAAATAATGAAAGGGATTTAATTATTGTTGATTTTATTAATTAATATGAGTTAAATATATAAATGAAGGGTAATTAATGGGCAAAATAAAGGAGTGGAACTTATAATGTATTGTACCTGCAGAAGAGATAATTGAAAGTCATCCTTATAAACATCCTTTGTTATTGGTTGCTTGACAAAACGGAGGCTGCCGTACATTGGCCACATCATGAGAAGGCACGACTCTTGGAAAAAAACAATAATGCTAGGAAAGGTGGAGGGAAGCAGAAAGAGAGGTAGCCAGCATGCTAGATGGATGGACTCAATCAGGAGCGTGGCTTTGCAGGAACTAAGCAGAACAGTGGAGGACAGGGAATCTTGGAGATGTCTCATTCACAGAGTCACCATGGATTGAGATCGACTTGAGGGCAGTTAACAACAACAAATAAAAGTGCAATACATACATCTGAAGCAGGGGTAGGCAACTTTTCCCCTTTAAGGGCTGAGGGACTTCAGCTCCCAGAATCCCAGGAGCAATTGGCCAACATGGGACTATTGGCCAACATGGCTGAGGCTTCTGGGAACTGAAGTCCCTCGGCCCTTAAAGGGGAAAGGTTGCCTACCCCTGATCTGAAGGAATACTAGAAGTCTCTATTTCTCCCAGGAGGGATTAAAACAAATTTCTTAATAAATATACAATATGTAATTGCATTATAGCACCACCTCATATTTAGTATCCTAAATCCTGCTGGGCAACTATGAGAGATAAAAATAATTGCACGGCAGTTGTACTTTCTCATTTCTTGCGTAAATGTAGTTCCTTGTGTACCCAATTGTTCTGCAAGCACACATACACACAGCCTGCTCTCACTCTTGACTGGATGGGATGGAGAGCTAGTCAAACATGGTACAACAGGTAAGCAAGCACAAGGCCCTTGTACCTATTGTGCAAATCCTTGCACACAAGTATGGGATTCAGTGTAACTAAGGTCCAAAATACAGTACAGAAATAATCCAGTTTGAGACTGTTTTAACTGCCCTGACTCAATGCTAGGGAATTCTGGGAACTGTAGTTTTGTGAGACATTTAGCCTGCTCTGTCAGAGAGCTCTGGTGCCACAATAAACTACAGTTCCTAGGATTCCCTAGCACTGAGCCAGGGCAGTTAAAGCAGTGCCAAACTGGATTATTTCTGCAGTGTGTTTTGGACCCATGATGGTTTATGTTTATTCTATGATTAAAAAGCAAATAGGACCTTGGCCATAATGGTGTTATCTTCTTCATCGACAGAGGAACTCTACTTCAAATGTAGAAAAGACCTAATAAACAGTCAGCACTGTGTAACTACAGCCTAATTATATAGAATTCTTAAGAGAAGAAAACTTAAATCAATTAATCATATGAGTTGTAAATAATCAATTAAATGCTTGATTAAATCTACATTATTTTCACAGGGAACAAGAATACAGGTATGTCTAAAGACATTTTATGTATGCCACAACAGACATCACCTTAGAAGAGACATTTCTTTTCTTTCTTTCTTCCAGGAGAGAGTTGGCATGTTTTGAAATAATGGGGTCTTTTGAAAAGTTTACTGCTGGTTTTTTAAAAAATCTTATTAATTGACCAAGTGTCCTAACAGAAAGGAAACACATAGCTATTTAGCAGAAGGCCAGTTAATGCTATTGGGTTACTTACTGCCAAACTACAAGGATATTTTCTAAACAGCCGCTTAGGGAATGACTCAGTTTTTTCTTCTCTTATCCAAGGCCAAAGTAACTTGCTTGAATGTATTCAAAATAAAATTTCCCCTTCTTTTCCTCTGATAATTCACCCTACCGTTTACCCAATCATTTTATGTAGGTGGAAGTGATGAATGTTGCTGAGTGCCAGTGGATTTTGGTCCAAGATGAATACCCCCAAGGAGCAACTTACACTGAGTCTCAGACTCCTGTCAGGCAAGTAATTGATGATGTTTTCACTGTGAGGGATGGGACTGGGACACATTAGGGCTGAATGAGGGGATGTAAACTGAGTGGATTGACTCAGCAGCTAAAGTCATTTATCCTTTGTTTCTAATAAGCACAAGCTTATTATAGCCAAAACTTCCCTAGCAGAGCACAAGGAAATAATATCAACCCATTTTGCAGGAAAATATAATGTCCAAAATGAGGGGAAAGGGGAACAACATAGAGAACATTTTAGTCAACACAACATTTTATCTCAAGTGCCATTTGCCTCCCCACTAAACAAGAACCTGTAAAATCACCTATTTCAAACAGCAATGCAAGAAGGGCATACAATAGAAAGCTATAGCTATAAAGTGAATATATATTTCTAAATTTGTTTTTGAGTATCTCATAATTTTGTGTATCCTGGGTGATTGTGGAAATTCTGTGTTTTAAATGCAAAGGCCATACTTTTAGTGCATTTCTGGGGAGGAAAATGCCACCTCCGTGGACAATTTAAATGTTAAAGCAGACTCCCCACCACATCACCTGCAGAATGTCTTATCTGGGCTGCCATGGATGACTAGCAGGTTGACAATGTGGAGACCCAGCAACAATCTGCAACTGGCTAATGGCTTCTAGATACCCAATGACCTTTGATCCTTAATGGTCTGAACAAAAACAAATGACCCAGTCTGAGAGGCTCCTACAAACGTGCATTTTAAGAGTTCAGTTGTCAATTAAACACTGATTAATGTGTTTGCTCATTTGCTGTACCTAAAACAAAATGAAATCTGGTTAACCCTTTACTAATCAAGGAACACATACACACAAAGACGTGGACATAAGAAAACACTTTTGGCAATTTCACTTTCACTTATTTTAAATTATAGGGACAATCTGCAAAATGTTTGGTTTTTTTAAAGTAAAATATATAAATAACCATGAAGCTTAAAGGTAATTTTCTGATAGGTGCAAATGTCAAGGCTCCTAGTGAATTGAGAAGCATGTAGCACTGTATATCTAAAATCAGTGAATTGTCCCTGTGTCATTAGAAACTTTGGTGCTATTCTGATACAAAGGTTTATCTGCTGCAGTACACGGAGCTGGTACAGTAACCACATTGTGTATACTCAAACCTTAAATGATAACTTTCATCACTGCATATCGTCACCATAGCAATAAAACTACATGTGGGCAAATGACAAGATTCTGTCATCACTCAGAATTACATTACAGAGTCCAGGCCTGACAGATTTCATGATGATTCCCTCATCCATCTGGAATATGCAAATATACTTTCTACAGGCTGTGAAGTAATAACCCTTTCTGCAATGTCATCATTTTGTAAGAACCAACAATTTGGAGGATAAAGTTTCCTGACCCAATTAAAATCAGTTATTTTAATAACACGTACAGAGGGAGACACATGCATAAAAATAATGGGCCAATTGCCTTTTTACTTTGCTCTCTCTCCTTCTCCCTCTCTCTCTCTCTCTGCCTTTAAATTACCTGCCAAGTTATAGTGACCCCATGAATTTCAATGGATTTTCTTAGGCATGGAATCCTCAGAGGTTGCTATTTCTTTCCTCTGAAATATAGCCCACAGCACCTGGTATTTTAACTATCAGTTTCCCATCCAGTTACCAACCAGGGCTGGCCCTTCTTAGCTCCCAAGCTCAGATGGGATCTGTGTCTTTGTTTGGGCCACATGTATCTGAGTGGTTTTTTTTTTGTGTGTGTGTGTTTTTTTAAAGACTAGATACTTCTTAAATGGTAATGGCTCCATTATGTGTAAATGGAAATTTTGTAGAATTAAGGATATAACTTTGAAAAGTGATAGCAGTAGCTGGAAGGCCATCAAACACCCAATCCTATCTTTTGAGAGAGAGAGAGACCTGATTTGGAACATGCTCACACTTTACACAAAGGGATTGTCTTGCTGACAAACATTTATTGTACTTATATATCCATATTCAAGAGAAATGATGATTGACCCATTGTTATAAACTTTCTCACTTGGATTGGTGAGTGTATAATAAAGCAGCTTTCTTATCAAAGGAAAAAGAAAATGCCCATAGCCCATTCTATCTCAGTCTGTTTCAAACATTTCCAATAAGGCAGTTTTAGCCAAATCACATTTACTTCCTATCAGCCATAGGAAACTAACAACGGAATGTGATACATGCTTACAGAAAAATAAGCCCCATTAAATTAAATGAGATTTACTTTCAAAGAAGTGCAGTCCTACTGGATAGTAAATTTCAGAAATCTGTATTAGATCCAGAAAAACTGCTATATCGCCATGTGTGTAGTGAAGGGCCCTCCCTCCATTCATCTGCCATGGCCCTGGCCTCAGATGGACAGAAGAACCGCTGTACTTGATCCCCTTCCCCACTGTCATTCCTTTCTCCTTTTGTGTCATGTATTTTTAGACTGTAAGCCTGAGGGCAGGGAACTGTCTAACAATTTGTAAGCCACTCTAAAGAGCAGGGTATAAATACATCATCATCATCATCATCATCACCACCATCATCATCATCATCTAGCTCTTCTGTTCCATATTAGCTGCTAGATATTGACATTACCTTTTAACAAGTACCTACAGTCAAATTAATTATTTCATATAAATATTGTTGTTGTTGTTATCATCCCAATTTATTTCCATTGCCCCATCAGTGTTTATTTATACAGCACCATCAGATATAGATAAAACTACCTGATAAATGGTTTAAAAAGAACTGTGTGCTACTCACTTCTAGTACTCTTATGTATAACAGAACAATTCAGTTATGCAACCCAACTGCTCCCTCACCCCAGTGTGACTTCCTCACAGATATAGCTAGTTAGAAAAGTATACGAAGAAACTTGGATATGAATTGGGATAAACCAGGAAGACAGAAAATTGTTGTTTTATGCATCATGGCAATTTGTCACTATTTTGAAAAGGCTGCTGCTAGTTTGAAAATATGGTACTATTTATCCACAGCATGTATGAAGAAATAAGAGACATGTCTGGCTGGCACTTGATCGGTTATCATTAATACCAGGAGTAGGCACCCTTTTTGAGCCGGGGGCCAATCCCCTGAAGTCGTCCCTTCCGGTGGGCCGGGGGGGGGGGGAGTGGCACAACCCCCACCACAGCATGCGACCCCCCACGCACGGTGCCACCGACGGCAACGCTGCGCGTGCTGCCACAGCCACCTCCGCACATGTCGCGGCTGCCATTTTATTCTCCAAAATGGCGGCCACGACGCGTTTGCGCATGCGCAGTACTCCTGTGCATGCGCAAACACATTGTGGCCGCCATTTTGGAAAACAAAATGGTGGTCGCAGCATGCGCAGCCATGCGGCGACCAAAACGTGTGGCAGGCGGCAGCGGCAGGGGTCCGCCTGGGCCAGTAAGCATGAAGCGTAGGTTGCCGGCCCCTGATTAATACCATAGTAATATTGCTTAAAAACAACAAACATTACTAGCCCCATCCATACTTCTCTTCTACAGTGCAGTGAAGGCCTCTCAAGACCTATGGTTCTCATAAACACATAGCAAACCTTTGTTTGGATTAGGGAGTGAAGACAGAGAATGCCCCCCCAAACAATAATGCATATTAAAAATTAAGCCTGCAAACACTTCTGTTTATTTATTTCACTTTTAACTTGAGGTTTCTAGAAGGCTACCCAGTAAAATAAATAGTATAACTGACAAACCATGAAAAAAGACAATGCAAAGTTTTTAAAAGTATAAAGCCAGTTGTGAAGTAAAAGTAAAACAGAGCCACCAACAAAGTAGAGCTCCTAAGATCTAAAAGCACTTGAAAGTGCTCTTAAAATGCCTGCAGGAGCAAAAGGTGTAGGCACAAGGGCATTACACAGACAAGCTGCCACCAACAAAAAGACCCTAGCCCTATTCAGGTTTGCAGATCATATGTGAGGAGAGGAACCAGGCAAAGCCATCTTATTACCGCTCACTTTCCACATGCAGAAAACAGGAGTTTGAAGAGGACAGCATTTTCTACTCATACTGTGTGTCTCCATGTGATGGAGAACCTTCATTTTTGAGTCTTTCTTTTAGACTTTAAGCCTTGGAGAGGGCAAGGGTAGCCTGTCCCTTTGCCCATACATTCAAGTTAACCCTAAACTGAGCACCTGAATAGGATTCTTCTCTCTTTTGGCCATCTCCCTTGCTCTCTTTGGGGACATTTGGAGGATATAGGTAATGATCTTAGAAAGGAAGATGTTGAAGGTACTCATAGCATCAGAGAATCAGAGAATCATAGAGTTGGAAGAGACCCCATGGGCCATCCAGTCCAACCCCCCTGCCATGCAGGAACTCTCAATCAATGCACTCCCGACAGATGGCCATCTCTGTTTAAAGACCTCCAAAGAAGGAGACTCCATTATACCCTGAGGGAGTGTGTTCCACTGTCAAACAACTCTCACTGTCACTACTCCTTTCAGTAACAAGGCCTTCGGCCTCTGTGAAGTAGGACACATGGCTAAATTAATCTGGTTATACATTCCAGACAGGTCATTCTGCTTGTGAGACCCAGACCTTTCTTAGGACCTTATCAAACGCTGGCCACGAAGCAAAAAGTAACCGAAAAGTAACCGAAGTAAGAATAAATTCAGTTCTATACCGAAACGAACTGAATTTTGCCCGTGCGGCCATTGCGCAATGAATACGAAGGCTCCCTTTCTTTCTTTCTCTCTCTCTCTCTCTCCCGTCGCCCAAAAAGCCGGCGTCGCAGAAGGCGCTTCTGTGGATGGCAAGGATGGGAGGAAAGAGTCGGGAGGAAAGGCAGCCAAGGAGACCGAGGAGGAGGAGGAGGACTGGAGGAGGGAAAGCAGCCCAGCAAGCCCCGGTTGGCAAGAGCTCCGAGTGGCGTGTGTCGGGGAGGAAAAATGCGAGAGAGATGGAGAGAGAGATCGCCTCCCTCTTCCCTCTTCCTTCCTCCTCTCCTTCTCCTCCTCTTTCTTTTCTCACCCAGCCCCGCCAATCTGGTTTGCCTTTCGCCAATCCCTTCCCCTCACTGGGATTTTCTGCTTGGGATATGTAGAGCTCTCCTGCTTCCCCTCCCCGCCCACCATTGCGCAAGGAATACGAAGGCTCCCTTGTACTTCCTCGAAAAACCGAATGTCAAAAGCTCTCAATTCCTTACGGATTAGCTCTGAGTTCTGTGAGTTTCGGGTGCAACGTCATGTGTACACGCGGGGGAACAATACGGATTAGCTCCAGGTTCTGTCGAGTTTCGGGTGCAACATCGTGTGTACACTCGGGGAAATAATATGTATTAGCTACGGATACCTTTTGGATTAGGGCTGCTTTAGACCCCATGTGATAAGGTCCTTAGAGACAGTTATTCAGGTTTTAACTATGTGTTTCCTCTACCTTGTTTTCCTCTATGTATTTATTATTCTGAATTTCTGTGAAATCCATGTAGAAGGATGTGGTGCATTTCTTCTAATTTTGAAGCAATATATCAAACAAGGGTTCTGTGCCATTTAGTTAAGAGTCAATGCATACCACATTTATGGTACTTGAAATACAATCACACAGTTAATGTTATTTTAGCACATTCCCTGTATGCCTGAGTGTGTGAAACACACAAGCATTCCCAATTACAGCTTTGTAAGGAGACAATTCACTGAGCGAACATTTAAAAACTTGATTTAGTGTTACACAGACACAACTAAGCAACTAATCTTCCAGGACAAATGTAACACATAAGAACAACCAAACTGAAACATATAAATTGCACATATACTTAAAAATATTATTGTCTGTAATTTAATATAACAATATTTCTAGGCCTATAACCTTGCACGCAGAAGCAATTTCCCAAGCATTAATACTTAAATGGGTCATATGCACCACATCTGTCATTCTGTCCTGAAGTCTATGAGGCACAACCAAGACTCTGCAAGCCTATTGATTTTTCTAGCATTTGCTTTAATTTACTTAACCATTGAGAAATCCATCAGTACATAAAGGGCAACTGTCCATTACTGCCTCATTTGCAGACATTCTTTCCATTCATTCTCAACCCCAACCCACCCTGCCTCTGTCTCTTTTGGTAAGCATTTTTCCTTTAAAATGGGCCTGCATTTCTGGAGCAAACAGGGTGGGGGATATCTGGGGGGCAGGGGAGGGCTCACACCTGTTCTATTCGGTGAACTGCTACACAGAGGTATTTGCAATGTACTTTAAAAACAACAACTAATATCATGCCGTTATTCTGTATCAGTGTGCAAAGGGTGGTAAATTAGGTCCTCATTACATTAACAGGGATTCTTCCTTCCAGCTTAAATTTTACATGACCACTCTGTAAAAGTCCAGAGCTCTGCTGTAGTTTATTTATGAGCTGGTGATTACTGCTGCTTCCTATGTGGTCACTAAATATTCTGTTTACAAATAAATTAAGAAGCCCTCAGCCAACTTTGTCAGGATAATAATCAGTTGTGTGGGTGGGTGTTTTCACTCCTCCCCACCTCTGCCCTAGCAAACCTTCCACCACATAAGCATGGCAATAATCAAAAGCCCAGGCTTCATCTAATTACTCTATCACATAATTTCACAAATTGCCTTTTCACTGGGGAGCCAAGTGCAAAACACGCTCACAGTGGGATTTCAGGCAGCAGCTTTCATTTACTACTCATTTCTTGTTAAATTAAACACAAAAACACCAGTTGTGTGAAAGAAGTCAAAAAGAAGCCTTGCAAATGAGCCACAGGAGCAGATCTCATATTTATACCACTCACAAAATAGCTCATTGGCAAGCTGTATTTTTAATTGCAGCACTATCTTCTTTAACCCTTTTGGAGCCCAAATGCATTTCTAGAATGGCAAACGGCTCATGCTACAAAAGAAGAGGCACAAAAACACAGCCTTTTCTAAGCCCTGCAGACATATATCACTTAAACCACTGTCAGCAATGCAACATTACATCAGTCAGAATCATACATCTTATTGGCCAATATCACTCTGGTTTTGTTAACAGCCTAGAAGGATTACAAACCTCCTGCTCATAATATGTTGTTCAAATGCTAATAAATCTGAACATCTGTCATGTTTTGTGGGAGGCAAATATCTATTAAAGCAAACTGTGTCCTACAAAACCAAATATTGTGATTAGGATTTGCAAATTGCCACTGAAGTAACTATTTGGACACATGTGGAAACTGGAAGAAATAGATTATTATTTGAACAAGAGATAAATTTACATGTTATATCATTATGCCATATACACATACTTTAAGTCTCTCTTGCACATAGAAGTACAAACACAAGCACGTATTCACACGTGTTTACACTTTTCATCTATACATTCAAATCTGCCTAATGCTTAAGAGCCTATGAGTTTTCAGAGCACATTCTTCAACTCCTAACACAAACCACTTCTCTCTCCCACCATTTGAATGCTAATAGTATAGGATTATAGTTTGAAAATGAAGCAGAGGAAGAGATTGTTTCCTACATAGCACCTTGGCTTACTTACCCTGAGATCATATTTCTATAATCAACACAATTCCAAAATAATTACACTCATTCTAAAACAAAATTATTCCTCCTGTAGGATCGGAGCTAACAGGCCAGGTAACATTTTACATCCAAAGCCACTGTTCTGCCAGTATTCTCTGTACAGGGAAAACATTAACAGCAGCTGTCTCCATACTCCTGCACAGGAAATCCTATTCATACAGACAGGTGGAATAATTTAAAAGCCAATGTGGTGCCATATTGATGTGAGTAATGTAATTGTTTATCCCTGAAAATGGTATGACTACTATTTATGAAAGCATAACAAAAACTACTTATTACTTCTACAAATCCTACAATTCTCATTATTGCCAGGTTTTAAAATGCTCCCATCTCATAGCTGTGACTTGACAGCACTCTGGGGTTTAACAAGCTCAGCTGTGTGGATGCAGCTTTGCAGTGTAGATGTAACTACACCCTGACAAGGACTCGGAAGATACATATTTTCTGTACCTGTGTCTGAATCAAAAATCCTTGATATGTAGTCTGTATTATTAATAGAAAGCCAAGAAAACCAACTACATTTTAAGATACAGAACTGCACATATACTTAAAATAGCATTACCTGTAATTTGAGAACTCTGTAAGGCTCAAGCAAAATATTCAAGTCAAGTCTTTAAATGTCAAAATCAGGAGAATGATAATCAATTTGGATTCAAAGTACAAGAAAATAAATTCCACCAAAACATTAGGATGAACTTCCTGATGGTAAGAACTGTTCAACATTGGAATGGGTTGCCTTGGAAGGTGGTAGATTATCCTTCTCCAAAGGTCTTTAAACAAAAGCTTGGATAGTTATCTCTTAGAAGTTGTTTAGTTGCATATTCTTCCAAGGGTGGACTAGGTGGTCCTTGAGTCCCTCTATGATTCTAAGTGGACCAATTGCATATACTTTAGGGGAAGGGAGAAGTACACCATTAGTTTGCCCTCTATACCTCCATGCCTATATAGCAAGAAACAACAGCAGCTTCAACTTGTGACTCATCCTACTGTGTGAAGACTGAAGATGTGAACACAAGCAACTTCCAAACAATCAGTGAGTGACCATTCTCAAAGTGTCAGGGTTAATTAAAATGTTAGTATTAAAATGTCCTCCTTTTGCTTTCTGGGCCAGAGCGCCTGAGGTAGGACATCATTTGCAATAGGCCACCAGCATCTCTACCCCAGGAAGTTTAAACAAGGCCAACAATCCTGCTGCACACACTCCAACCAGCACAGTCTAAAGTAGTGATTCCCAAACATTGATCTTCCAGGTACTTTGAACTTCGACTCCCAGAAGCCCCAACCAGATTGGCCAACAGTTAGGAATTCTGGGAGCTGAAGTCCAAAACATCTGGAGGACCAAAGTTTGGGAACCACTGGTCTAAAGTATAGGTATGGGCTCAACATGTGCTGGCAGTGTTTCCATCAGTATGCCAAGAATATAACATTCATAAATTCAAATTAAAATGTTAATAAAAACACTACTGCCAGATATAATTTCTGCATGGTTAATCTTCATACAAATGGGGAACATGGAAATCAGCTTGGGGCGTTTTCACACACAGACATCCAAAGCCGCCTGGAGCCATTCCGGAACGGATCCTTCAGCTCATTCCGGAATGGCTCCAGCGGCAGCAACTTAATTCCTTTTTAAAAAAAGGAATTACAACTCCGGCGCTGATGCCGGAGTTAGCGCTAGATGGGGCGGGGCTTGCTGCGACGTCGTGTGAACACACGGAGCAAGACCCCAGACTGACGCCGGCTAGCGCCGGGGATGGCACTGGATGGGGCGGGGCTTGCTGCAACGTTGTCTGGAAAATTTACAAATGAGCCGGACTGAGGCCGGACGGAGGTAGGCTAGCGTCTGCCTAAAGCCCCGTGTGAAAACGTCCTTGGTCTAGTAGATATTGTTCTGAATATCTTGAATCTTATAAATTCTAGGATTTTTTTTCCCTTTCTCTGTACATTATTTACAGACAGCTTCTACTATTTCTTAAGTATGAAGAAGGATGGCTGCATAGCATGTATTCCTTTCCCAAGACATACTGCACTGCCTGGTTAAGTCAAGAAACATTAGGACATAAAGTATTGTTTTACCAGTATTAGTGCATCTTTCAGACTTTTTACAGACTTTACAAGTTAATTATCCACATGCCCCTGCATCATCCTTGACTCTAGATGACAGTTAACCTGGGAAGACACAGCCACACTTTTTGTTCACTTTGACCAACTTTTCACATTTAATGAATCACATTTAAACTCCTTGCCCTGCCTTATGGGAGGGGGGTAATGTAGAGTGGGAGATGTAGGGGAACAGGGATCATACAAAGACCTCAAAATGCTGCAGTAGACTTCCAAAAAATATCAGGTGCATTATATAATAGAAATCCATCCATCCATGTCATTAAAAAACATATCTAGATACAAACAAATGTCATCTTTCTGACCAAATGCAAACATTAAATACATCTTTCCTAACAGAATGAAAGTGAAAAAACCATTGCAACCCAGGTACTACACCATGGGGTGAAATGATAAAACATGGAAACCACTGAAACATTTAATCAGCATTCTTTATAGCAATTTTCAAAAAGGAACATTCCATTCTGGAATTCCACACACACACAAAAACCCACTCAAAACTTCCATATAGTCCATACATCTGATGAATTGAAGCATAATACTTGTTTTATGCCATGTAAAACTGAGATGTAGGACATATTTTATACAAGATAAAATCTGTTCATCTTTTAAGTGCCACAAGAATCTATATTTTTGATAGTCTGTGCATTAGGACAGTGCCAAAACTTTAATTTAGGATCACACAACTACACGTTTTAATTCAAGCAAAGAAAATAAAAACACTACAGGTATAAATTTTACTCTTTTTTAAAAAAAGCGCTGACCCCCTTCGTCCTGAACTCACCAAAGCTCAATGTTAAATACAAATCATATGCTATTCTAATCAGGAGACTATTAAATGAAAAATAAGCTACCCAAAGCTTCACTACTCTGTGGTAATGAGAAACCTGAGACAGGTTTAAAAAGGAAGAAAATTAAATCAATTTCCTTTAAATTTAAAAAACAACAACTTTTTGATAGTACAATTATTTACAAGTACTGGTAAATTGTTTTTAAAAAGACAAGATATTTTTGTGAAGTAGGCTGCTGGAATGTGGGAAGCGATCTCCATAGTTGGGCATCTGCTTTTAGCCCCATGGCTCAAAGATACCAATTTTTCCCTGTGGCTTCTGTCAGGTTCTGGTTCTGGAACTTTCTACTAAGGGAAGCCAAGATGGCTCCTCCATGTTGTCTTTGCATCAGATGACAAATATGTTTTTATTCTGGAAGATGTATGGCAGCTGGCCTCACTCTGATGTGTGTGTCCATGTGCCTTCAAATTGCCTGTTCACTTATAGTAAGCTCATACATTTCATAGGGTTTATTTTTTAGGCAAGGAATATTCAATTGTGATTTTTCCAATGCCTTCCTCTGAAATATAGCCTATAGAACCTGGTATTCATTGGCAGTGTCCCATCCAAGTACTAACCAGGGCTGATCCTGCTTATCTTCCAAGATCAGACAGAATCAGGGGTATTTAGGCCATGCTTTAATTGTACATGTATTATCTCACTGTAAATTGACTTCAGTTCCATTTGTCAGAGAAAAGCAAGGGCCAATGCAAACTGGCCTAAAGGGCTGGCCTGAGGGTGGAGTTGGGGCAACCACACACTGGCCACCCCGATGCCACCTTCACACCACGTGCCCGACCGCACAGCGCGTGGCATCAGGAACATACACTGTACTAAAGGGGCGCAAAAGAGTGGCAGCGGCAGCGGCTCTAAGGGCGGCTTTTTGCTGCCCCAAAACAGAGCAACATTTACCAGCTATTTTTGAAGAGGCAAAAAGGAGGATCAGGGCTATGGCATTTGGTGCTGCAGCCCCGATCCGGCACTCCCAGGGGCAGCACAGAGCCGCCCCTTAGGAGCTGTCTGCATTGGCCCCAAGATAGCCATCAAACTGATAAATAACTCATCTCCCAGGTGCCTAAGTCCCAGACATATTTACTTAATAAGAGGTGGCATGATGGAGTCAATCTGCCATGGCAGATAACTTCCCTCACAGATGTCCTGAAACACAATGACTCAAATCTTGGTAAATTTCATTTTGGAAGATTAAGATGGCATCCATCCACTTCAGCTTGGAGCCAACTGCTGTCCCTTCCATCATATCGATATCATACAGTAATAAAGGTATCCAGGCAGAGGAAAGAGAAGTGACTAGCACCATGACCAAGTGCTTCTGTAAGTATTTTATCATATATACATTCATCCCTCCACATTTGCTGGGGTTAGGGGCACAGGACCCTTGTGAACCACAAATAACAAAAGATTATGTTTTTACCTGAGAGATCACCTCTCTAGAAATCTCTAGGTCCTCTAGTGCAACTCTGTGGTCAACATCTGCCAGACACTGACCACTGAATTGTGCTGGAGGAACTATAAATGCCTAGTGGTGTGTTCTCTCTAGGAATTTTTAGGTCCTCCAATGCGACCTTTGGTTAAAGTTGACCATAGAGTTGCACTGGAGAATCTAAAGATTCCTAGAGATAACATATTAATAAAATCCATGAATAATCACATCCTCAAAAGTCAAAGCCACAAATGTGGAGGGACAAGTGTATTTTTGTTTCCAGAAATATGAAATCTTAAATGCATGTTGGTACATTTTTGAGCCAAGAACTGTGCTGCAAAATTCAGAAAGCATGAATCTAGTGAACTTGTTCAAAATTTTGGGCCGAATGAAATCCTCTAGAATCTCTAATGCAGAGGCAACACTAGAACAAAAAAGATGTGTGTAACCCACAGAAAGTGATCTCTCTCTGAAGCCAGATTCAACTCCATTATACCTTACTGTCTGCCTATATAATATGAGCTGTAAAGAAATAAAACTGATCACAATTTTTCCAGTTAGTCCAGAATTTAATTATATATACCTAGACTTCGAAAAATATGTTATACTATGACTTAAATGGCTTCTTTTAAATGTGTATTTTTTTTCTTTAAAGTATCATATCTTTAATATTTTCAGTTATCACATATTTAGTAAGCCTCTCTGAGAGCTTTTCAGCTGATTTCATGCTTTGGGGTATAAATGCTCTAAATAAATAAATATAATATAACAAATCCCTAAATGTGTTAATAATCTAGAAGCTTTGTACTCACAGGATAACTGTTTACATGCTATATGTCACATATCAGGAAATCAAAACAATTTCTCCATTTCAGGGGAAGCAGCTGTGTCATATGATAAAGCAGGAAAGTAATTAATAATGAATAATTTAGCCAATGATTTCCACCTCATTTCATGTTTTCACAAAGCAACTGCCGAGATTATTGAATTTTGTCAAACATTATTTTTGACAGATTCCCTATAAACTATAAACCATTCTGCAAATAGCTTAAAAGTACAGCTTTTGTCATTGCTTCTTTAAAAGGTGAACAGCACTGTATTATTAAAAATAGAAACTCACGAAGTATTCTTCTGCCCTGATGAGAATAAGTTAGATATCAGCTCCTTAGAATTCAAAGGAAAATGCATGGAAGAAGATAGGATCTATGATGCCCAAGGCTCCCTACTTTCCCATACAACACTGGCAGTCTTTCCAAATTGTTTTCAAATTAATATCAATGTGCCTGTTATCATCACCAGTGGGAAATTTTCAAGAGGAAGTTAGGGGGGAAGCAGACGAGGGCGTCCAGGACGCCCTGGGCCGGCACACCGCGGGGCCGCAGCCTCCGCACCTCGGCGCACTGGCTAAATCAGCGCTCCTTCCTCAAGACAGCGAAAGTGCACCCTAAAAGCGGCGGGCGCACTTTCGCTGTCTTTTCTGCCGCGGCGCGTCCGGTCGCCGCGGCGTGAGGTCATCCTCAGAGCGCCGGCCGTGCGGAGGGCCGGCAACTCCAAGGGCGACCTCAGGGAGAGGAAGGGGCGCCGCTCGTGCGGCTGCCCCTCCTCTTCCAAGCCTCCAAGACGACTCTATTAGTCGTCTGCCGAGGCCCTTAGTTACTAAGAAAATAATTGGGGGGGGGGGTCTTTATTGCATAATTTAAGTTTTGTTTCCTTATAAAGCTTATAATCCAAGTGCTTCTGTGGTAAGATGGAAGATGGAAAAGCTTCTGTGAATATGGATCCTCTGCACAAAGTTTTGTGTATTGAAAACAAACTTGTTTTCTGTGACTTAGGTCATCACAATTATTTCCAGGAATCAGCCTTCATTACTGCTGAGACCTGCAACAGGAGTATCACAATATTAACCTGTTGTGGCAAGTTTTTTGCTCTGTGCATTGAAATCAAGTGAAGTTCATTTTCTGGCAGAAAGAAAAAAAACAGAGATAGATGTGAGTAACAGCTGCCACCGGTCTCTTGGGCTTTAGAGATACAGCATAAAAGAGTGAACTAGATGAGAAATTTATCTGCAACATCAGGGGGCAAGTTTCACAGGTGGATGCAGGACAACAAAGCTATTTAAACTTCAGCAGATCCCTTGAGTAATTCCAAAGTGCTGCTTATATTCCTCAGGCTGGGCTGTTGGCAAGTAAGAATTACTTCAAGGCAAGAAAATCTTGTGGAATTTGATCCTTCTTTTATGACTAGACAGGCAGGGCTAATGTATGTGTATATGTAGGCAATTAATTGCTGTAGACTTAATTCCAGAGCTAAAATAGATGATTTCTACGTTGTGGCTTATGAAATGTTGAGCTGAACCATTTTAGAGTGAAGAAGAATCTTTGGATCCAGCTGAATACCATAACCCTTGATATGAGAACCATGGGAGCAAAATAGCAAAGTATCTCTACGTTTTGACTTGATTAAATATCAGAATCAGAGTTAGGATGCATTACAGTTTTGAATTACAGTGTCTAGAATCTTTCGGCCATCTTATCAACCATACTGGTAAGCTTTGCTGGTAAGAAGATTCTGGAAGATACAGTCCAAAAAGTACTTTTTCTAACTTCCAATCAGAATTATATATCAAAAAAATGTGACTTGGTTTTGAAGCAGATGAATAACATTTGGAAAGTATACAGAGTTATGTATCAACATGAATTTTTATATGCCCTTTCTTTTCATATATAGGGTCTTCTTTAAGCCCTTTACAAATTAAATTTTATATGTAAGTTAGTCTGCAGAAGATTGCCCCCTCAGGTTTTCCTGGAGAAATTACTTAATCCACTAACTTTCTTTTCATTAATGCCAATTTCTCTTCAAGAAAGTGTTCCAAATTCTAAAAATTATGCCTCACTACTATTAAAAATGGTGTTTGCAAGCCAGTAATATTTTTATTTAATTTAACACTTTCTAGAATTAGCCTTTTTTTCTGTGGCTGACAGATTAGATAAGTATGCTATAAAATATCCAGTAAAAATTAATTTATGTAAGTGTCACAATTAGGTATTAGATTCAAATGTTTCAAATTACTCTCAATGTACAGGATGGAGCATGTTCATAAGAGACTGCTTTGGTTACCTCCAAGTTGATTACTGTTATGTCTATTATGTGCTTCATACTGAGCTGTCTTTGAAGTTGTAGTTGTTGTTGTGTGCCTTCTTATAGTGACCCTAGGGCAAATCTATCACAGGGATTTCTTTGCAATATTTACTCAAAGGAATTTTTCTTGCCTTCCTCTGAGGCTGAGAGAATGTGACTTTCCTAAGGTCATTCAGTGGGTTTTCATGGCCAAGAATGGATTTGAACCTGGCCTCCAGAATCAAAGTCCAAACGCTCAAACCACTAAATCACACTGACTTATTATCTTATTAAATGTGACTTTATTAGCTATTATAATAGTAGAACATAAACAGAAACAGAAATAACTAAGTAAAATTAATAAAACAGACAAAACAGATTGTATTTTTTAAAAAAATATTATGAATTTATACTACCAGAAATGTCCATTTCAAAATCATTTGAAAGGGGACTAACAAGATAGAAGACATGGAAAAAACTCAATCAGAGGAAAGAATGGCTGCATCTGCACTGCAGAAACAATTCAGTTTGACCCCACTTCAATTGATATGGTGGAATGCTATGGAATTCTGGTGAATGTACTTTGTTGCAGCACTGGAGATCTGACAGAGGAGGCTACATGTCTCACAAAACTACAGTTCCCAGAATTCCATAGCATTGAGCCAGGGCAATTAAAGTAGTGGATTAAACTGGATTATTTCTGTAGTGCAGATGCAGCCAATGATTGTTTTGCCAGCAGCATACATTCCCCACACTTTGTTTCTACATGTACACATACATGCACATACATGCGCACACATGCACACACTCATGTACACACAGAGAGAGAACCAATTTGGTTAAAAACTGATGGCATTATGCAGTTTCATTGCTTCTACAGGCCTAAATCTAGCCCTGCAAGATTTTATCCTTTCTCCCCATATTAAAAAATGATACAGTATTCCAAATCTAAGCCCTGACATTATTATACTTAAGAAGAACTCACCAAGATCCCAACCTGACTGTTTCAATTCTGACTGTTGAAGAGTGATTGAATTTACAGGAATTTACTAGGCCCCCTTTCTACTTTATAATCCACCATCTTCTCTCCAAGGTGCTGAAAAAGAGGAGCCAAAGAGAATAGTGCCTTACTTTACCTCCTGAAAATTCAAGCAATCCTGTTGAAAGGATATCTTGAATTTTTCCAACAGAATCTTTTATTCTAAGCTACTGATAGCATGCTTTGAATAGAGTGAAAATAATATTAGTTGTTCTGGTTGCTACAGTCATTACTGTCACCATCACCGCTACCATCATTTATTATAGACCGGGGTAGGCAACCTTTCCCCTTTAAGGGCCGAGGGACTTCAGCTCCCAGAATCTCAGGAGCTATTGGCCAACATGGGACTATTGGCCAACATGGCTGAGGCTTCTGGGAGCTGAAGTCCCTCGGCCCTTAAAGGGGAAAGGTTGCCCTGTATAGACAATACAATATATGAGAACATATTCATATGGCCCAGTCCCTATCTGATCTTCTGAGTTCCAAGGCTGTTGGAATTATTCCAAAAGCCTGCCTACCTAGAAGGACAGCACCTAAGCACAATCATTATGCAATTGACCTACCATAGCCATTACCACCACCACCCACTGGCAGCTCAGCATTACTGAAATGCCAAAAGAGGAGTGAGAGCTGCTGAAAAACTGCAGATTCTCACATTCTTCCCATATTACTGTACCAGGGATGCCATCTACAATGTGAAGGCAAACTAGGACGGTAATTACAGTGCAGCACATTTAAGACAAACAACTAAGTTGAAAATGAAGTGGACAAAATGAATACATTGGTGTCGTTTGCATTTTAGCCCTGTCCATAACATTTTTCATTGATTTGTATAAGATCCATTGAAATTAATTGTCCCATTAAAATAGATCAGTATAAAGAGCTGCTTTATAAAAGTCAAGCCACTGTTCCACCTAGCCCACTACTCTTTTGTGGATGTGAACAGAATCCAGGTCTCAAGCAGAAATCACTTTCTCAAATCTTTTCAAACTGGAAATAATGGAACAGGATCTCTTGCATACAAAACATATGCACTGTTACCAAACAGCTGCACAATTTGGCATGATATACTGACCCTACTGAGGAGGGAAGAGAGAGAGAGGAATACCAAGATTGCAGATAGGAAAAAAGGCAGCTCAGACTGTGGAATAAAGCTACACTATTAGAAATAAGATCAAATAGTAGCTTCATGACATAGCATGATTATAGCAATTTTACAGAAATGTGAAACTAACAGAAATAAAAAGTATTTTGAACGATAATTGAGATTGTACAAAAGGAGGTGGGATTTTTGCTTGTATTGTTTAAAAAGGGGTTGGCAAGGTGCTGCTAGGAAGCCATAAAAAGGGCTCTGGGGGGTTTCTGGGATAAAAAAAAAGTCAAACATTTTTTCCATTTTTTTAGAATTTTTTTTCTCTCTGAAATGTCCAAAGATGATTTCTAAGTGGTGTAGAAGGAATTACATCCTGGACCCCCAAAATCAAAACAAAATTTTGCAAAAATAATTAAATAAAACAATGTTCCAAAATTCCCTTTAGGGGCCCAGGAAGACCTCAAAATTTGTCTCCATGCCTTCTAGTGTGGGCTTGGGCCCTCCAAGGTCTCCTGGAAAGCTAATGCAGGCCCCTACCTTTCCATAGTTTCCCACCCCTGATCTAAAAGAAGATCTTAACACTACAGACTAAGCACTTCTTTAAAATTATCCTGTTTCTTCATTTATTTTTTATTCTTCCACCTAGACACATCAATTACTGTCTGTGTCATTTAATTACATGCCACTGATGTATATTAATATGATAATTATGAGTAGTTTTTAAAAAAATCTTTGAAAGTTGTCCTTGGAGATAATAGTGCAATTAAGAAGTGTTACTAAAGAAACAGAATGCTTGGTGTTTTGATACTAGCACAGTTTCAATTTGTAAAAAACACTCTGGATTGGATCCAGATTCAGTCATACTTACAGCATTTTTTAAATCAATGGTATTTATGCCACTTATGAATAACTTAGTTCCTACTAATTTCAGTAAGTCTATTGGGGGAGAGACAATAGGCCCAGCACCATTGGGCCTAGACTAAGAAGAAGTGCCCTTACCTTTTAAGGGGCGGGTGGGTTTGGGGATTTTTAGGTTCTGTTTACATTGTATTAACACATCTTTAAGTAAATTTTAATTTTGTAAGCCACCCTGATTGCTCTGCAGAGGGGCGGGATATAAATAATAATAATTAAATATGAATCCAACTTATTGAACATAAATCTGGGCATCACACCAATCAGAAAGGATAATTAAGAAATATCTTGTAGAGAGACATACTCAGGAATGTTTACTCTTTAATTTCATGCCTTTTATCACAAGCTGTCATATTAATATCTGTTTCCTAAAAGATCTTTTAATATAAATAAAAAATAAGTAAAGATTTATGTATCATAATGGTGTGTATTATGTCTCAATGATGTGTATTATCCAATCTCACACCTACTCAACCAGAGTGCTGCTAGCATACTTAAATCTGTTGCTTTGATTATTTAAAAATAATTTTCTCACTCTCATAGTCAGGAACATGAGCTTCAAAGTATATCTCTCAGAATTTAAAAAAATCAGTTGCAAGGGGGAAAAATCTGTAAAGTGACAGTATTTCAAACTTTATGGTCTTAAACAAACTGAGGCTGGAATTCTATGCCCTTTCACTAAGGATTAAGTTCCCATGAACTCGGAAGAACTTTGCAGAGAAATGAGCAGCAACTTAGTAAAATCAGTGTTCTCTCTCAATCCAGCTGATTGAAAGGCCCTAATTGCTGATAAGAGGTTTGTCAAAATATAAGAATCATTTCTTAAAATTTGAAAGGCTGCACAGAAAGTGTTGTTGTGTGCCTTCAAGTCATTTTTGATTTATGGAGATCCTAAGACAAACTTATCATGGGATTTTCTTGTCAAGATTTGTTCAGAGGGGGTTTGTCCCTGAGGCTGAGAGAATATGACTTGCTCAAGATCCCTCAGTATTTTCCATTGCCAAGCAGAGTTCTGGTCTCCAGAACTGAAGTCCAATGCTCAAACCACTAGATCATGCTGGCTCTTGTGAGAAAGTGTAATGGAAGTATATTACTCTTTTTATCAGTATAAATCTTACAACTAAAGAACTACATAGTAGCAGATAAATGAGCCAATCCAGTCCAACATTTGTCATGTGCACAGATGTTATATCATCCTCATCAACTGCATCTATTATGTTTACCTTAATGTGTAGCAATAGCAATAGTATTTACATTTCTATACCACTTCATACTGAACTAGGCAGTCTCTAAGCAGTTTATAATGTGTAAGCCAATTGCCCCCAACAAGCTGGGTACTCATTTTACCAACCTACAAAATGATAAAAGGTTGAGTAGACCTTGGAGCCCTCAGGATTGAACTCACAACCTTGTGGCTGCAGTACTGGCATTTAACCACTGCACCACCAGGGCTCCTTAATTAATTACAAATTAATGTAGCAAGTTCTAGTTAAAATCACCCTTTGAATTTGGCCTGTACTACAAAAACATTGACTTTATGTCCCATAGGAGTAGTTCACACTGGCAAAATAAAGTGGCTTCTAACCACTTTGAAGGTGCAATATTTAGACTCAACCGGCTGGAAAGTGAAACGAAGCCAAGCTCCGGGGCTAAAAACTGAAGCAAAAAGAAGTCAGGATACTGCTACACAAAGCGGAAAATGAGCATCATCGCACCAGCATACAAACAGCCTAGCGCCAAAGCAGCAAAGCAAAAACGTGATTGGCAATAATGCAATAGATGTAATTACAATAGATGTAATGCAATAGATGTAATGCAATAGATGTAATTACCAAAAAAAAAAACAGTCAGTCAGTCCAATAGGGGGGCATGGGGTGAAGGGGGTTGAAGGGGGTATGTATGATTCTGCTTTGGCAGTGTATCACTTGGCACACCAGTGCACTATATAGGTGGTACATTGTACATTCAACTGTGTGGCCAGTCATACAGGTGGGTATCCAATGAAATGGCATCTGGGCAGGAAGGGAGAGGTAATTGGATGTCACAGATGGTGTATTTGTGCGATGGTGCACATGCATGGTGGGGAGGTGACCAAAAAAACAAAAAAAAACTGCACAGTGCAGCTTGATGGCCTATGGTGTGGACAGCCCATGGATATTCAGTCTGCCTTGGGAGCAGGCCATGTGGATGGTGGGTTTGGATCCACTTTCAAAAAACCCAAGATTGAGACACTTTTTCCTACCCACCTGCTCTGGCCCTTAATTACAAATACATTTGTAGACTATTATTACAAAGATCAGAAAAAATCCAAAGTGGTCTGCAGGAACTTGTAGTCCTGGAGCTTGGGCAGTATTCACCTCTTTCAGTGCTTTTCAAATGTAGGTAGGCAGTGGTATAATAGATGTGTACTCAGAATTCTATTGTAATAAACTGTTCTAGTACAATGCCCCATCTTCCTAGTTTAACTTAAACAACTGGGGTAGGAAAATTATTACTTGATGGGCACGTGAGCCTCTAGTCCCTTGTTTGCAGGCCTGTAACCCCTAGGCATTCAAAAGCCTTCACACACACACATATTTTTAGGGGATTTTTCACCCTAAAGCACTGAACAACAAGGATCCTCTGACCCTCTCCCAAAACAAAACAGAATATTGTTCCAAAACAAAACTGGAAATGACAACATGTCACTTCCACTTTTGCCATTGCAGTGCAATCCACCAGGAATATAGGGAATGAAAAATAGCTCATTTCCAAAGTAGATATCCACCCCTGCTCTACAGTGTTGATGTCAAAGAAATGCATTTTCTCTCTTTTTGTATCCTCACTGAATATATCTACATACGTGGGGTTGGTGAGGGTGCAGGGAGAAAGGTAATAGGGGGAAATGGGGTGACCAATGTGTAGAATCTATAAAGAGGTAGCTGTGGGAAGGCCTATGACCCTTTTCCCATTATCAACAAGCATTTTAATTTGAACAGCCCCAAACAAGACCTCTCTGTCACAATAATTTGCCACAGAGATTTCATTCTTAATAAGCTGTCATTCTTCTCCTTAAGTACAGCAACTTAGTATGCAAAGGTTTACTTTGTATTCCAGTAACTATATTGGCAGCAGTAGTTGTCTCATGTAGGGCAAGAGATGTCCCAGCAACGCTTGTGGACTCCAGTTTTATAACACCCAAGAGAGGGAATATCCTTTCACCTGTCAATTAGCATTGACAAATCCACCTCTTTATGGACTGAGCTACATCTGTTATGACCTTTGAAAAGCTCTGTTCCTTTCCTACACAGACAGCGCACAGTGGGTGTGAAGGTTATTGGATGCATTTACCCAATACCTCTACTATCTCTAATACCTAGACTAGACATCTCAAATTATTGCTGGCCCCTATTCTGGATACTTGTGGTGCATTAGTTAGTTTCTGTTGGAAAATGGAAGACCCATCTTCATCTTCCTAGGTGACCTGTAATACTTAACAGATGCATTAGGAAAAACTGATAACATTCAGTTTCATAAGGATGATGGAAGGACAAATTAAATAAGGAAAAAAACAATATATTGTCCACATTATAAATAGTATAGAAGATTTCTTAAATGAGTTAATTGTTCAATTATGGATTGCAAATTAATCAAACAGAGATTCAACACAGGTGTCCCATGCAGTTAAAGGTATCTGACCACAGCCTCTCTGCTGGTATTTGTTGTTGTCCACCGAATGCTAATCCGTAGCTGCTGCTGAGATTACTTAGATTCAAAAGAAATGAGCATTCTGCTAGCCTTTTAATACAAGTAATTGAATGGTTGCCTTTTCACACCAATGTACACCATCATTTTTTGTGGGTATTTCGGGCTGTGTGGCCATGTTCTAGAAGAGTTTCTTTCTGACGTTTCGCCAGCATCTGTGGCTAGCATCTTCAGAGAAACCTTTCTCTGAAGATGCTAGCCACAGATGCTGTCGAAACATCAGAAAGAAACTCTTCTAGAACATGGCCACACAGCCCGAAAAACCCACAAAAAACTATGGATGCTGGCCATGAAAGCCTACGACTTCACAATGTACACCATCTTTGTTGTTCCATACAAATTATGATACACCTCTAAAAGCTATACCTTGTATTGTCTACTGAAAGAATTCAGGCATGCCTAGTTCTAGATGTGAAAAAAGGACAAACAAATATTTGCTTACAAGTATTACTAATGAGCAGTTTGGAAAAACTATTTTTAAAGATAATCTGGTTACAGTTATAGTTCCAAAGTAGCTGTTAATTGCAGTTATGATTTTGGAGTAATTTCCCCACTTCCCTAAAGCAACTAGTTACTTTTAATTACTTTTTAAAACACTGGAATATTTCATGCTGCTAACTTGTGTGACAAAAATCACATCCATTTTGGCGCTGCCTCAGTATTCATGACAGAGTATGTGACTACAGCACAAGCCATAGCATGAGCCAATACTTGAACCATGCTGTATTTCTTCTTCAGCATTTAGTGAGGGCACACTGTCATAATTATAAGATTTATACGATCTGAAGGTGAAACCAGAGTATCATAATTATACAAGTAAATTACAATCATAATGTAGCTTAGCTAGCCCTTGGAAATGTACTTTACTCCAAGTAACCAGTTACTTCAAATATACTTTATTTCAAGTAACCAGCTACTTTCAAGTCAGAAAGTACAGAGATTAGAGTGTTATACTAGGATGTGTGAAATCCAGATTCCAGGTTCCAATGAAGAATGTAACTCACTATGTGATCTTGCTTGGGTCAATGCTGTCTTGAGCTCAATGGAGGAAAGGCAGAATATAGACAGATAGATATATAGATAGATAGGACTTGAAATAAAACACAGAAATGAATGGCTTTTACCCCCATAAAAGAAACCCACCATGCAAATCCATGGTGTACATTATGGTTCTTACAGAACTTCTACAGTCTGTTAGTTCCATCAGATTTTTTTTTGGGGGGGGGGGGAGAATCTTATTACTTTCTACAGTTTTCAGTTAGTCATTGTACAGAGACCTGTATTTTATTTGGTCTACAAGAATGTAGTGTTAGACAAATTGTACATATTCCCAATTTAACCAAACAGCAAGTGGATGGCATGTCTATGACACAGGTTTGAGTTCTGAGAATGTTTGATTTCTGAGAAGAAATGAGTTTCCTAGCATGACAAGCCCCAGACATGTTTAGCATAACAAGGCATAAAGAAATCCAGTAGAACTCTGAGACTAGCTGATTTATTCTAGCATAGGTTTTCATGGACTCCTGTTCCCTTCATCAGATGCATGGAGTCATCAGTGTAGTATTAATAAATGACAGATTACTGTTTACACTTATCAATTATTATTTCTGCAATAACCAAACCAATGAAAAAGTCCTGAGCTATCAGAAGCTTCTTGTTGAATCTGTCAGGGCTGAATGGACTAAGATGGTAAATGATATAAGACAGCAGGAGTAAATATTCTTGCAGAAAGAATTCTAGCAGATGCTACAAATCAGATAACTCACAGATTTTTGAACACTATAGTTCCTAATCAGCTAAGGAATGAGAGTGTTGATTTGATGTGATGCAGAAAGAAAATGTGATGGTAATATGATGCAGAAAGAAGTTCAATATGAAAATAATTATTTGTTGCTCTATCTATCTATTTATCTATCTACACACACACACCAAATCCAACCAAAATCAGCGAAATTTTATTAGGTATGCATTTGTCCTATCCTGTTTTCAGAGAGATCTTTGGGAGAAAAACATTAAGTCATAAAATTTCAGAAAAATATATTCATGCTATAACTCAATCAAGAAAACCAATATCTCTCAGCAAGAATAGTTTTTTTTAAATTTGATAGAAACCATATATAAATGCAGCTGCTAAAAGGCACACACGCACTTGTAGAATGATAAATTTAGTGGCATAATCTCCAAAATCATTCAATTTCTTTTGATTATGAAGCAAAGTTTTTGACTGTTCTGCTCATTACTACTAGCCACAACAGAAGTCTCTTCTGTTGCATGGTAAGTTCTTAATGTTAGTACTAGAAGGGGAAGCTGTGAGACAAGGTGATGAACAACAGCCTAGGCAGTGAGTGACTACAAGTCCTTGTAAGTATATAAAACCTTGACATTAAAGGGAAATAGTTTGTTGTATGCCTTCAAGTAATTTCCAACTTATGATGACCCTAAGGTGTCACAGGGTTTGTTGGTTTGTTTGTTTTCTGGTAAGATTTGTTCAGAGGGGTCTGCCTTTGCCTTCCTTTGAGGTTAAGAATGTGTGACTTACCCAAGGTCACCCAGTGGGTTACCAAAACTGAGTGGAGATTTGAACCCTGGTCTCCAGAGCCATAGTCCAAGTGCTGAAACCACTACCCCACCCAGGCTCTCATATATATGATAAAAGTATATATGAGTGAAAGACAAAATGACATCAGCTTTAGTTATGGAGGAAATTTCCTCAACCAAACATTCCTCATGTCTTAATAATTCCTATTAAGAAAACACTGCCACTGACAAATATTTGGTGTTTATGTATATCAAAGAAGAAATATATTTGTTTTTCCAAGCCTGAAAGAATGCATTGCACTGGCATCAGCAAGGAGAGTGCATGAGGGGTTGACCAGCCCTTAAATAAACTATCTATCACTCCCTGCATGTGACCTCATTTGGCCCTATGGGCCCAGTACAAAGTATTCTGTTCTCCAGTCATGGAGGCCAACAAAAAGCCCCCTCACCTACAGCAGCAGTTGTTGTGTGACTTGGGGGCTGAAACTAATTAATGAAAAGGAACATCAGTGGTTCTGCCTCCCAGCTTAGGAACCATAGGAACATTATCCCCACTGTGACCTCTGCAATTTCAGAACAACAAAAGACATGTATACAGTATTGAAAACTATAAGTATGGTCCTATGTGTGCACCATTGGATATACAGTTGTTATTCCAAACAACTTGCAGATGTGCTGGCAAATGAACAGATATTGGGGACAAGCAGTTAAATCCCATTTCTTTCAGCATGCTGATGTAAACTAAGGCTGGAGCTGCCGCCATGGCATTGTAATTACCTGAAAGTTATTGTTCTACTGTTTCTACTCAAGTAAGATATTACCGAGTACCATTCCACAAAGCTGATGGCATTTGCTTGTACAGAAACACCCATGAATAGGTTAAGGTAACAATATGTAACAATCTATAATGCACTCTGAAAACCTTTGTGCCTGTGAAGAGCAGGGTATATATACATACTCTAAAAATATAAGGAAGAGTAAATAATGTATTTTATTTTAAATTAGAAGGTGCTATGAAAAGGGACAGAAGCAGTCCTCACAACAAACAGAACATTTATTCTAATTAGCATAAGAACAAAAGAATAGCCATGGTAGGTAACGCCAAAGACCTATCCAGACCAGCATCCTGTTCACACAGTGATCAGCTTGTTGGTTACGGAAAGCCCGCCACAAGGACATGAGTGCAACTGCAGGCACCTGCTCACATTCTCCAACAATGTGTATGTCTGATGCTGAAGCTTAGCTATAGCCCTCAGATTTAGTAGCCACTAATAACTTTTTCTTCCATTAATTTGTTTCACACCTTTTTAAAACTGCTCCAATTGATGGCCATAACTACATCCTGCAGTAACAAATTCCACAGTTTACATAATATGATATATGAAGTTAGCTTTCTTTTTAGTGAATTCCCCCACCTCATCCCAATTCAATTTCTGTAGATGACCAGGGATTCCAGTATTGGAAGAAAGAGGGAAACATTTCTGTCTACATTCTCAAGATAATGCATTGTCTGCCCTTATTCACATTTTTCTAAGCGAAGCATCCCCAAATGTTTATAATCTTTCTGCACAGAAGAGTTGCATTAGTCCTATGATCTTTTCTCCAATATCCTTTCTCAGGTGTAATGATTAAAACTGTATGCTGTATTCTAAATGTGATCATCAGGGCAGTATGGTATTGTCAATTCTATTTTATATTTATTTATATTAATGTTCAGTGAAAAATGCAGCCATAAGGCATCAACCTTTGCATGAAGCTATCTACCAGGAATTTTCTTGGTCAGTCACCACCAGTTCAGATCCTATCAGTACATATTTCAAGCAGGATTTTTGCCCCAGTGTTCACCATTTTACAATTGCTTACACTTGTCAGTTTTGGAGAAATTTGCTCAGTTTTGCTCAGTTTTGGAGAAATCCTCTTGGAGATCTTCAAAAATCAATTTCTGTTCTAATCACCCTTAAATAATTTTGTGTCATCAGCAAATGAGGCCACCTCACTGCTCAGCCCTAACTTCAAAACATCTATGAACAAGCTGGCTAGTCCAAGTCTCCACTATAAGGATGGATAACTTGTTCCTAGTTTTTCTGACTGTTCTTTACCAGTTTCCAGTCCAGAAGATGACTTCTCCTCTTAACTCATGCTTGTTAAGTTTGCTTAGGAGTCTTTTGAATGTTCATATAAACCAGGGGTAGGCAACCTTTCCCCTTTAAGGGCCAAGGGACTTCAGCTCCCAGAAGCCTCAGCCATGTTGGCCAATAGTCCCATGTTGGCCAATAGCTCCTGGGATTCTGGGAGCTGAAGTCCCTCGGCCCTTAAAGGGGAAAGGTTGCCTACCCCTGATATAAACAATATTTGTCAGATCACTTCTGTCTACATGTTTCTTTGATGCCCTCAGATAATTCTAAAAGTTTAGTGAGATAGGACTTACCTTTCCAGAAGTCATGTGGATGGGGAGGGGGTCAACAGAGAACTTTTAAATTATTGATAATTATCTTTTTAGCAATATTTGCCACAAATTCACCCATAAAATACATCAAGGTGAGCAGCTTGAAATTTCCTGGACTCCCCATCCCATCCCTTTTTTAAAAATCAATGTTACAGTGCCACTTGCCAATCACTGGGTAAAGCCTGTTCATATCACAGGCTCACACTTGGTGACTTTAAGAATTTTTAGAATGATGATGCCATCTTGTGATTTTTTTTTTAAAAAAAATCCTCATTAAGGCCTTCTTTTGTCACTTCTATTTGCCAAAAACTTAAACCACTCCTACAAGTATCAGAGATCAGGCATATATACCTGCCCAACATCTTCTGTAGTGAAAATATTCAGCTTTTCTACAATCTCCTTGTGCTCTTTCAACTCTATATTTATCCAATGGTCCAACTGCTTCATTAGCAATCTTGCTTCACTTGATGTATGGAAATAATTCTTTATTTTTTATTTTATTTTTTTATCATGATGTTATTGCTGATATGTCTCTCAACATCTCTGCTTTCATCCTCTATTATCTGTATACGTTTCCTTTGTGCCAGCGTGTATTCCAGTGAGTTCTTCTGGTATGGACAAGAAACCTTTTCATCTCGAATATGTTCTTGGACATTATGTGTTAATCATGCTGATGATCTCTTTGACTTTTTAGTCACTTTTCTGACCTGTAGTATACATTCTAACTGAGTCTCTATTACTGTGGTTTGAGTGCTCTATACATATTATGAGTTCTTTGTTACCCACCAAAATGAATAATGTCTATTAACTATTTCTCCATTTTGTTATCTTTTTTCTGTGCCTCCCTTTGTCTCCCTCACTCTCTCTTTAGCAAGGTATATAACATGCAAAGATTCTCAGAGATGTTTGACCATATTCTACATATGCTCAAATGCATATGCAGGAAGTTAAGTCTTCTTGTTTTCTACCACAACTATGACATTTTCCACCCATGCTTCATTTCACATATGTGATCTAGAGTTCACTTACTGTTAGATGTTGGAACAGCCATGCCCTCATGATATTTGTGGCTACCTTGGGAAAGATGCCACGCTTTTTATGTCGCTTTTTGTCCTTATCTGGATCATCATCATCACCTGTGCTGGGAGAAGCTACACTGTTGTCCAAGCCGTCACCTGTAAATATAGTGAATCAAATTTTTGACTTTTGCTATCTTGAGGCACTTTGACTGAAGACTGATTTGGTGTAGGTGTTTTATATTTTAAATGTGTAACTAGCAGTTAAAACACGAGAACTGAACATTACTGCACACTGTATTTCATGGGTGGAAATAATCATGTCAGTTTGTTTCTAGTTTATAATGCAAAAACACACATAGATAAGTGCATTGGCCATTTCTCTATTTAATTAGATGTTCAAATTAAACCTGCTTTTTTCTTCTACATGTACATAGATTTTAAAAGCAGAGCAAAAATGCACTGCTTTATGTGTGATTTCACAACCACTTTGTTTGTGAGTAAACCAAAATCTGAATCCAGAGTCTGTTTCCCCACCCCCAATAAAACAAAAGCAAAAAACCAGATAGCCTAAGTATTTATCTCCACATGAACGGCATTCCAGTTAATCCATCCAAATCACCTGGATACCTCTAAAGACATTTGGCTACTCGGCCTACAGCTTTGAGGGCATGAATGTTCTTGCCATTTGCCCTTATAAATAATTTTCAACAGTTCTAATAGGCAAACCCCAAATTTGAAATATAAATAACTCTGTCATTAAAGAAATTGCATGAGACACTCTGAACACATGTGACTGCCTAATTCAAGTTGTTATCATTGGTCTTCCCAGTTTGGTATCACCCACTCTGGCTGGCAACAGCTCTACAAAGGTCTTTCTTAGCCAAATCTGGAGATACCAGGAATAAACCTGAAAAGCATCTTCTCTGCCACTGAACTATAGCCCCTGCATAAGATGTGTGTGATCTTATGTACTTCCAATTCTCCTTTATTTAAAAAATGGAACTAGTCAATTACTTTTTTGGAATGAAAAAAACACCACCACCACCCTGAAAGCACAACTACATTTACTTCTATATTATATCTGTGTACAATCATTCTAATCATGGTCTCAAAAATACTGCTTAGTATGATGAATCATTAGAGATGTCTGAGGAAATCATTCTTTGCAAATTCGAACGTAAACTGTCTCTCTCAGACTAATGTAATGATTTTGTGCTCCTCTGAATTCCATGGCACAGGTCTAGGGTCAAAAACTTACCAAAGTACACTAGAAAGGCACACTATAACATAAAATATGGTTAAAATGAATATTTTAGATAAAAAATCATAAATAACTATTTCAGAAGAAAATATGGTCAAATAATATTTAAATACTGATTCTTCTGTTGATTCTATAGGAATGCAGAAACAGAACAGAATGGATTGTGAATTAAGGCATTTAAAACTGAGAAAGAGAAATAGACTGATCCAGCCATCCCCAATCAGGGCTGTCCTTTGATGTATATTTGTTAAGAGCTTATTTCAGGGTAACCAAATTAAGTCTGTGAATGTTTCTAATTCTATGAGGTTCTGTAAGGGTCAAACGAAGCAGTTTATTTCCTTTATAAAAGTAGCAAGGAGTTTTGTTTACAGTATAAGTCTGGCTTATTGTTAACATTGCAACCAGTATTGTAGGAAAGGAGTGCTGTTAAAGTGTCTCAAGTAGTTTAGAAAAGAAGTTTGTACAATGATATCTTTTGTCTTTTTGTTATTATCCTATGGGTAGGATGCCATCCAGGAGCTTCATTATTCAGGAGATCATTTTTAAGAAGGTATTATTTTTGATGTAATCAAGGAAGTACTAGTTCTAATTTCAAAACAAAAATATTTTTAAATGATCTGTAAGAAAGTAGGGTGTTTTGTTTTGTTTTTGTTTTTTTAAAAAAAAGATGCAATGCAATCATCTAAAATAATACTCCACAACATGAACTTTAAAAAAAAAAAATCTAAAAGAACAGTTGTGACTGTCTTCATAAAGAGTTCTATATTTAATGAAAGGCTCAACTCCAATGTTCATTTTTCTAAAACAGGCCCTATATATATATATATATATATATATATAAAGACCTTAGATGTCTTAGGCTGATAAAGTCTTTGAAAGCTTTTTATTCAGAGAAGCAATTCACCATATAAAATAATGATTCATAAAATAAACATGAGCAAACAACTCAACAGCATTTAAATTTTCCATGTACTAATCCACTTTCTCTAGTTGAGAAGAGAGCAAAGAGGGGTGGAGAAGGAGAAATATATTAGACAGTCACTGATTAAAAATAAGGGGCTCCCAACCTAATAACATTGTCCTTTCCCCACTGCTTTTCTTCCCTATGCTTTAAAAACAAACAAATAAACAAATCCATTCCGTGCCCATTTCTGCCCACGCCTGCAGATTAGTTTAGCAAGTGATGCCTTGTGCCTGGCTAGAAGAGAATTCATTGATAATTTATGGAAATATCTACAATAATCCAACAGAGATGACTTTTTCCAGCTTTGTGCATCAATAGATAATCAAGGCCTTAAAGCAGCTTTAGCTCCCCATTACCTCAGGCAAAAGAATTCCTGAAAGCATGCCTTCAGGGCACCTGAATTATATACTCCATTAGGAAGGGAAAAGCTTTCTGCATTCCATGTATAACACTCCCCAGAACCTTTCCTGTTTATTTCTGCTGTATGAAAGCAGAAACATTAGGAGCAGAATCTCAAACACCCCCCCTTTTTTTTTTTAAAGTGAAGACTTATGTAGATACAATGGAGAAACCTTTCAAGCAAGAGCCAGCTCAACCCGCCCCCCTCAATCCCAGGCAGTGACCTATCCCAAATAAAAGGTTTCTGTTACATCATTAGCTCAAGCCAAAAACAGCCTTGGCTTAATGCACAGTTTGTTCTTCCTACTGTTTTTAGGCAAATACAGCTACTTTACTCCCATCTGGGAGGGAAATTACACTGCTGGGCTGTAATCTAAGACAAGGTTTTCATTGGAAGCAAATGCTTTCAATCCCATGTAAAATACTTGTGTGTGTTCAGAGAAGCTTAAAACAATAAACTCTAGTCCTGTCCAACAGCAGATAAGAGAAGGATATGGGGGGGGGGCATATTAATGAAATAGAGTCCTTTACAAGAAATCACTTTCATAGATTTTAATACATCACCTAACCATTTCCACTTAAAAAGCAACAACAATTTGAAACTTGATTCTTTGGAAAGGAAAATCTCAGCTAAAAGTCTAAATAGCATTTCCATTCACTCTGTAATTTGATATAGCCACCTCTGCGTGGTCTCTGGAGAATGCTTTTCCTCTCCTGCTTCCCCCTAGCCTGCAGTGTTTTTTGTTTTTTTTTTTAAGATCACAAAGCAAAACTTGAAGAACCACTGACCAGCCACATGGTAGCAGCTATGAACCACGTTTGTGAAATGTCAGCAGTGACTTCATTCTTGAAGTTGACTTCTCCTGCCGCCAATGAAGGCAAGCTGAAAAGGTGGAAATAATCATAAAAATGATGCTAGTCCATAAACAAGCTTACAGCCTCATTAGTATAGCAGTAGGCTCCACTGGGTGATTTATGCTCGTTTTGCTGATGCCATGAGGAAATGCCATAGGGCAACTTTAGCCAACTGCTAATGGTTTCTGACAGCTTCTTAGCAACTAGTGCAAGCAACGCTGTGGCGTTTGCTAGTGACAGAAACTGAAAATGTCATATTATCTGTCCATGTGTCATGAAGTCCGTGTGGCAATTAACTAGTAGGCCAGTGACTGAGGGGCCAGAGGCTCTTAAAAATGGCCCTTGGCTATTCAAGGGCATTGCTTGGATTTGCACTGCACACATATGCAACATTTTAATGCAGAAACTTGGACTCTCGCTATCATCTGCATCGTGGTCACTGATAAGGGCCAACACAATATCCTTTTCATCTGACATGGAACTCCTATTTACTGTCTGTTTTAAAAACAGTATAGTAGTATCAGAGTCATTTAAAATAAGTCTACCTAGATAGGATGGCTTGTAAAATACCTGGATCTCTGTTTTTGAATACCGAATGGGGGAGGGGTGCTAGCTATTTTTCTGCTGTTTCACAAATTAAGTCTAAAAGGATTTAAGATCACTGAAGCAGACTCATTGCCTGTTAAATTGCTAGGAGCATAGAACTCTGCACAGCAGCTATACACTACCTATAGGCAGGCATACACACACACACATATACACACCAGAAACCTTGTAACAAGCAAAATCAGAGAAAAGGCTTTGCATTCCTGTTTCTCTAGGTCAAATCATCAAAACTTTTAAGCATGACCATTTGCTTTTTAAAATAATATGTAAGAATTACTTTACAATGTTTTACAAGTTGTGATCTAGAGAAAGTGGGGAAATGAACAAATGTATTTTGTATAACAATTCATCCATGGGCTGTGCCTTGTGAATCTTGGGCCTATCCCCATGGAGCTGGGCAGATGACCTCTGGCAACTCCCAGACTGTCAGGCAGCTCTGATTTCAAACATACGCACCTCAAATACCTCACAGTTGACTATTTAAGCACACCCAGGCATTTAGGCTGTGCTATCTTGTTCCTTTCAAGGAAGGATAAAGCAGCATTTATCGTATTCAGGTCATTCAATGAGTCAGACTGGCCATCTCAGCAGGGGTTCTTCTCATTCAGGTCAAATCTCCACCCCTTCTCTTCCTACAACTTCCCTTCGGCCTCCCCTGGATCACCCCTTTTCTAACTTCCCTTCCTCCCTTCAAAGTCCCATATATAGAAAACGTAAAAAACCAAAAAATGTTCATTGTGATTCCATTGCTCCCCAACAACAAATCTTATCTTTTCCCACTCGTACTACCTAGCTAACAAAGGAGCTGAAGAAACTTGGAAGAATAACTTATATGTGTCCTGAAATGTTTACTACAAAGCCTGTATCATAAGGAATTTTTATAGTGGTTTGTCTTGGGTTGTTTTGTTTTTTTAAGTCAGTTCTCATGGCTGAAATTGACAAGTAAAACCAACAGAGTTTGGAACCTTCAGTCTTAAAGTGGTTCACTTCCATTTTTCATCCTGCAATAATAATTTCATAATTTTAGTCTGCAATATATTGTTAGCATTAAATATAAAACTAATTACAAAAGTAACTAGGCCTAAGATCCAAACTACGCTAAACAGTAGAAGATCACTTTGCAGGAAAACAACTGCATCTTCGTCCCAGTCTCTGATATACCATGGAGCACTTACATTAGAAAACAGTACCTACTTCTGTTTGATAAAGAGTTTATCTACAACTCACACATTTGGATGTTTCTGTATTTAGTCATATTCATCAGTGCTAGGCACCAGTTCTAAACACTGATTGTTTCACATGTCATCAGATTATTATTATTTTTAATTTTTATATATCTCCAGTGCTCTGTGGTCACCTCTGATATAAAAAGAGATGTATAAAAGGTGCATCTGGTGTAATCTGATGTGGTATTCAATAAGTTAGAATACAAAGGAAGCAGTCCTTCACAAAGCATGATACAATGCTCAGGTAAAATAAATGATGTAGCATTGTCCCCATACTGTGTTGCATCCACAAATCCCTGTTTTGTGTTGCATCAACAAATCCATTTATATAATTTAAATTAATTCATAGAACAACATGTTATGTGCCCTATTTATAATATTTATAAGGTATACAGTGAGGAAACAAGGACTATAATAGAGAATGTTTTCTTTTGTTTTTCCTTTATGTGTTATAAACCTAAGGACATTCTAACTATAGGAGCAACAACGGTAAGGACAGAGCAGTAAAAGTTAAGAACCCATGATCAAAGTTGTTTAGATCTCCTTTTCAAAAAAAAAAGGAAAAAAAAGAGCAATTTTCCAATGATGCTTTACAGACACAGACATCCACTCAAAAGTTATCTGCTACCCCATTTTCTTTTCTAGTAAAATACACTCACTTGATACAACTCATTTTTGAAAACACTACATGTTCCAAAAGGTTTGTTCATAAGCAGATCATTTGTAACATTTGAAAGATGTCCTGTATGAGTAGATAATATGATAAATTAGATTAAAGCTTTTGGAGAAAATTCAGCTTTACAACAGGCCAGAAATTGATAAAGCACTGGAATTCACAGGGCCAAGGAACACAAGACACAGAAGACTACATTCCAAACTCTGGCTTCTAATGATCCATTTTAAGATAAGAGTCTATATCCACCACTTTTAAGCCTTTTGTTTGAAAATATGTGAAGAAATGAGCATTAGTAAAATACCTACAGAAACTCTTAAAATGCACCCTAGACTGTAATGTGTCATTGTCATGGGAGCCTGCCAAAGTCCTTTAAGCTCTCTTCCATTTAAGCTTGTTCCCCTCCCCACCCCTTCTTCTCCCAATTTTTCACACTAAAGGTCATTTTAGCTCTTTAGAAGAAGACATTTCAGTAGCACATTCTTCTGCTCAAGAATCTAATACAATAAAAGTATCTGCTCTGGCCAGAGACTATTGGATTTTAGATTAGAGTGTTGTGCTCAGTTTCAGCCAAACAATAAAAACCACATACAGACACAGTTTATGGTCCTTTAAGGTAATGCATTTTTTTTTATTTCATTTATTTCTTTTGCATCCAACAGTGTATTTTTAAAAATGTATGGTCACATGGTTGTTATGGTTCTTTTTTTAAAATGATAAATTTCATTTTCTCTTCCAAGAAAAATACTTTTGACTCAAAATTTAACAATTCGGGAAAGAAGAATTTTAAATGTGCAGAGACCATTTAAGTGCTTGCGGGTCAACACAAGATTGGTGTTTAATTAAAGTATGTGCCTTTGAATTAGTTCAGTTCCAGATGTCTCTTTCTTTTGCATACTAACAAAGTCTCAGATTTTTCTGGCAACCAATGATGATTTTTTAAAAATGCAGAGGCTGGTTTTGTTCACAACAAACTAATGAGTATATGATTGAGGTAATCTCATAAAAAAACTAATTGCTAAAGTCATATCTTAAGAACATTTTAGGACTGTCAATTCCAAAGTTGTACTTCGTTTGTATTTGTTATCCAGACTTCTTCAGACTGTGAAAAGCAAATTTATTTATTTATTTATTTATTCATTTATTTATTTTGCTTTGCATTCTATTCATTATTCAACAATTAATTGGTTAAAATATACCACATACTGGAATAGCAAAACACAAAAATCAACATGATGTCTGGAGGAGTAATTCTGATCAGCATATTAACATGAAGACAGAAATTGTTCACACACAGACATACACACATACAAATCTAAATTCTGTTCTTCAAAGTTAAACTGACACTAAACTGGGGACCAAAAAAGAGGCTTGGTCCCTAAAATTCCTAACTACACTGTTGATATCGCCTCTGCCACCTCTGATTTTACCCTAATCTGCTTCTCTCTTCCCTGCATACTTCAGAAAATTTGGGGTGTGTTGTTGTTTTTTAAGAGAGCTCTAGGCAATACATTAAGAAAGCACCCTTTAAGTCAAAGAATGGAAGCAAAAGGAATTTGACCAGACAGCAGAAAGAGAAAATATTTATTTTTGCATATCCATTTAATGTGGTGCAGTATTCCAGAAGTACTTTGGATACTGTCAATATTTTCTTCATATTTCTTAGTATATGTAATTGGAACAATCTGTGATATTTTTCCTTCAATTTTACAGATGCATAAAAAATAGAATTTTCTAAAAGCTGACAAGTGGCTGTAAGGGTTGTTCTACCGATGAGTGCACATCACCGGAAATTTCTTACCACTTGGTGTCTAGCAGAGGAATGTGTCAACCAAGTCCACTGAAAAGCATGGTGCTGAAGGTAATATGTGATGTACTCTCTGTGGTTGATGGTCTCGTGAGTGCTCATTTGTGTGGGCAAGTCAGCAACAACAAAATGTGTGTGTGATGGCAACAGGATCTATACTGACCTGCATACTAACTCATTTCTTCTGGTCACCATCAGAGATCTTGTCTCAGCATTTGACTTTGACTCCCCCTTTTTTGTGGGGTGGGCAAGTCACACTGTCTCTGTCTCAGAAGAAGGCAAGGGCAAATCCCTCCAAACAAATCTTGCAAAAAACAAAAACACAAACAAAACACCAGCCCAACATGATAGGGTCACTTTAGGGTCACCATAAATCACCATCAGAGATGTCCCAGTGAACCCTTGTCAGTCCACTTCTTTTGACTTTAAGCAACTGCACAAATCAAGTGTAGCACTGTCAATCCAAACCATCAGGATGTTTCTTGTCTCAGGGAGAAAGGGAAGGACACTGAGCCAGCCTGAACCCAGAAGCTCAGGAAAAGGAAGAGGGGAGGGGAAGGCATGAAGCATGGCAACAAATATTTTTAATAGAATTAATAAAAATGGAAGACTGGAGTGTGTTATTGGACAATGTGCATCACATTTGATTTAGGGTGTATATGATATGTGAGATAGGATCTCATAGCAACTTTGTCACCAGGGGCTAACAATTTTTTTAAGAAATTAGGAAAAACCTACGAATCAAAAAGCCTAAGTCACCATAACACATTTTGGAGTATCTTGACTTCCCAATGTACATGGCCACATTTTCCATTATTTCAATTATCGAAACACTTCTAATTAAAAATGGACAAAGTAAAAAAAATTGTAGTAAAGAACAGAAATGAAGAGCTGCTGCCCAAGAGTTAAATTGGCACATGCTGTATTTTATATTCCATGATTTGGAGGAGAGGGGGTTGTTTGTTTGGAGTCTGGATGGTGTCTATTGTTTGCTACCCTGCTGCATATTTACATCTTTGTAGTTTAATAAAGTTGGTTTTATTAATTAAACTGAAGTTGAGACTATGTACAAGTATCATGCCTCATCTACTTTTCACTTAACTATGCTGGCTATCTTCATTATACTCATGCCATGCCAAAGGGAGGAAAATCTTGTTATGGGCCTGCCACGTGATGATGCACCCATTGTGACCATAATGCATGTACAAATAATCCTTTGTTAAGAAACTGTTACATGCCTAGTAAAACATTATTCAGCAAAACCCACAGGCAATGATCTGTCTTGTAGATCTAAAGAGAAAATGCAGAAATTATAACTAGCTAAAGGAGGTGTGTAACAGCCAGCATGGTGTAATGGTTTGAGCATTGGACTAGGACTCTGGAGACCACAGTTCAAATCCTGACTTAACCATGTAAACCCACTTAGTGACATTGGACAAGCCACACACTCTCAGCCTCAGAGGATGGCAATGTCAAACCCCCTCTGAAGAAACTTGCCAAGAAAACCCCATGATAGATTTGCCTCAGGATCGCCATAAGTCAGAAATGACTTGAAGGCATGCAACAACAAGAACTGATATGCTAACTGAAAGATATCAAGGAATCAAACCTTTTAATGTCTATGTGTAGTCTTCAAAAAGGCAATGTGTTTGGGCATTCTGTGTGAATTCAACATGGCTTCTATGAGAGTACCATATGTGGTGTTAATTGTTAGCAAAGTAAGAGCCAAATGCTCTTAAGCTCTGCTAAGATAAATCAAAGAGGCTTTTACACACAAGCTGGCTTATTGATAAAAACAAGAAATCAAAGCAAAAGTGTTTTCGTTAGATACCCCAATGCATTGCTACAAATAAATTCCCACAGTCTCTGGAAAGTCCCTAATATTAAACAAAGTTGAATAAAATTTACTTTAGTAATAATTCAGAGTCAGTGAGTACCCATTGTTTTAACCTCTGCATGGTGTGTCTGATAGCCATGTTTTCTGTTCCACCCTTCTTATGGACAAATTTGAGTGAATCTGGAAGACTACTTCTATGCTGAAAGTTGTAGTCCTTACCAGTGGTATCACTAAGGTTGGGATCACCCCATGCTGTAATTCATGGTGTCACCTCCCCATTGACCTCCTCCCATACCACACTATACAGAACCCTTAGTAATGGTTTTTATTCTAATGTTACCCCAAAAATTGTTATTCCTATATATCACTGAATGTAATGGCAATAGTTGTGACATAAACAACTAGTAAACAAAATTAAAATTATACCTTTAAATTACAATATCATATTCATAGCCTGAATGTATTTACACATACATAGTTTCGTGTGGTTAATATGAACATGTGGTAAGATGTGATTTTTAATAGAAAATTTTAAAATTAAAATGTGTAAAAAATAAAAACAAAAATTGAGGTCTCTCCTTTCTCCTCCCATTGAGCCTCATCACTCACACCATCTCTTCCTCTGAGCTCCAGTTTTAAACGGATGCAGATGAACGCTACAGCCCATTTCTGCCCAAAGACAGATGTTTGGGGAGAAATGGTGTCACCCTTCCTTAGGGTGTCACCTGGTGTGGTGCACACCCCCAAGTAATACTCATAGTCCTAAGCTCTGCCAAGCACAGTGAGACTTCACAGAATCATAGACTTGGAAGGAACCACAAGAGTAATCTAATTCAATCCTCTGCAATGCAGGAATAGACAGATAATGCAAACCTAAGTGGTCGCCTTCCAAACTGTGTTGAAGGAGAGTCCCCAGCCCTCTATTCCACTGTCTAGCAGCTTTTACTGTCAGAAAGTTCTCCTTAATATTTAGGTGGAAGCTTTGGACTACACATACAAAGGCTCAGAATGCAAATGAGATGGAGTAACTGTGTTTCTCATCAGAACATAGATTCAGCCATATTATATTTTACAAGTACTCAAAAAGGGAAGAACAGGAAAACCCCTAAAGGAAACATGTCAAACTATTATGAGAGAAAAGCTTGATAACAGTAAGAAACAAAACTCTGTCATTTTTGCTGGTGTAGATTTTCAGGCAAGCTTGAAATGGTTGCTTTTGACAATTTTCCATGTCTCCTTATAAGAGTGGATAAATCCTTTGCAGACTGCCAGAAACAGTGCAAATTGAGTCCACTTTAACTGCCCTGACTCAGTGCTAGGGAATCATGGGAACTGTAGTTTATTGTAGCACCAGAGCTCTCTGACAGAGAAGGCTCAATGTCTCAGAAAAAAATACAATTCCCATGATTCCCTAGCACTGAGCCAGGGCAGTTAAAGTGGACTCAATTTGCACTATTTCTAGCAGTCTATTTTTAGTCATCCTTAATGTACAGTAATAGAGAACCAGTATGGTGTAGTGGTTTGAGTGTTGGACTAGGAAGAACAGGGTTAAGTTCACACTCAGCCATGGAAACCCACTGGGTGACCTTTGGCAAGTCACACTCTCTCAGGCTCAAAGTTAGGCAAAGGCAATCCCTCTCTGAACAAATCTTGCCACCAAATAAAAAAAGTGTGATAGGATCTCCTTACAGTCACCATAAATTGGAAACAACCTGAAGTGACACAACAACAACAATAACAATGCACATTGTTTTCTAAAATAAATTTACATTTTTAAAAATCTATGAAGCCAAATACTTGAATGAAAGTAAGATCATTTTAAGCTGTTCATGTTGCTGGACTATGATTCCTATCATCTCAGTCCACTGGTTATATTAGTTATATCTGATGAGAATTAGAGTTCCAAAACACATGGAAGGCCACCCTTCCTCTAAGACAAGAACACTTTTTCTAATAACTTGATCCCAATTTTATACTATTTCTCAGGGAAGTAGTAAATGAGAAGTCTACATTAAAAAGATTAAAAACAGTAGTAGATTAAATTACATATTCTATTCTGTTTGATCCATTGTGTATACCAGGGGTAGGCAATCTTTTTGAGCTGGGGGCCGGGTAGCTGTCCCTCAGACAATTGGGGGGCCGAAGCACCAATAAATAAATAAATAAATAAATATGCATGCATGCACACTCTCTCAGCCCCAGAAAAGCCATGATGGCAAAACCCCTGTGGAGATTTTGCCAAGAAAACCCCAAGAACAAGTAATAACAACAATAATCAATATCATCATGGCGGGGGGAGGCGGGGGATGGGGGACAGCGGCGGCAGGAATGGCCTGGGGGCAGTCCAAAGGCCTCGGGGGGGGCGCATCTGGCCCCTGGGCCTTAGCTTGCCTACCCCTGTGTATACAGTCACCCCTCCATTTTCATGCGGGATCCATTCCAGACCCCACCCCCGTGAAAACAGAAAATTGCCAATATTCAAGCCCCAATGGGTTAAATGGTGGTGCATGCCCCATTTTGTACCCCTCCATTTCCCCCTGCAAACGGACAAGGGACGTGGACTCCCAAGTCCATGAAAACAGCAGGGGGGGGGGACTGTATTTTTAGCTTTTTGTTGTTAACTACCCTCAAGTCGATCTCAACTTATGGCAACCCTATGGATGAGACATCTCCAAGACCCTCTGTCCTCCAATGCTCTGCTTAATTCCTGCAACCCCATAATACCCATGATCTCCTTAATAGAGTTCATCCATCTGGCATGTGGACTTCCTCTCTTCCTACTTCCCTCCACCTTCCCCAGCATTATTGTTTTTTTCCAAAGTGTCCTCTCTTCTCATGATATGTCCAAAGTATGACAGCCTCAGTTTGGTCATCTTGGTTTCCAGGGAAGTTTCTGGATTGATCTGCTCTAGGACCCACTTGTTTGTCTTTTGGCTATCCATGGGATCCTCATCACTCTTTTCCAGCACCACATTATCTCAAATGCATTGATTTTCTTCCTATCATTTTTCTTAACTGTCCAGCTCTCACATCTATACATGGTATAGGGAATACAATTTTTAGCTTACCATCACTTAAAAAGAACTTGAGAATCTGAACACAATTTTAAGTTCAGCAAACTAGTGACATTATGGGAAAGCAGTAAGATGGTTTAACAATCCATAAGAAATATTTTAAAAACCACTTGCTTTAACAAGTTTTTTCATTGGCCAAGAAAAGGTTAAACAAACACAAAAATACATAAGGACTGACACATGCTGTTCTAATCAGAGATATGTCACTCCCATCATGTATAAAGGGTATTCTTACACAACACATGCTGAATAAAGTGACTCTTGTAAAATAGTAGTATGGGGCATACAAAAATGCATTTAACATGCAGTATTCTTGGAAGATGGCAAAGGGTAAAATATCTTATAGGGCAGAGAAACACCCTCTTGGACCACATTTGCAAGATACCTTTCCTAGATCATGATACTTAACAGATACCCCTTATTAATAATGACCCAAACATTTGAACTAGGATAAATTCATTAATTGTATGTATAGACAGTGATGGGCACTATAAGTATATATAAAGTCAATATATTGACCTGTAATTGGTGTGTATAATTTATGTGCACAGAGTACCAGAGTAAAGAGATGGAAATCGTTTATGGTAAGTATTAAGGATATAATTTTTTAAAAAAAGTTTCACATGGGCCTATGCTTTTCACAACAACTTGACATGCAGGTATTTAGCAGAATTTTTTCCAGCATATGTCTCCCTATCAAAGTAAGGTTCACCTATATAATTCCTACATGTCACCTACTACAAGAGCAGGAGCAGGACAAAAAACAAGGAAGGAGCCAAAGACAGCTCTTTCAAGGAATTCTTATGTGTAAAAAGTGCAAAGTGTTTTCATAAGAAAAAAAATCCAATATTGCATTTCTTGCATAATTCTATCATACTCCCTATAAATCTAGTCACAACCCATGGCATTATAAGAAAGGAGCTGCTGCTGGGGCTTGCCCAAAATGTTCTCCATTCTATAGGAAACAACACAATGAGACCTCTCACTACCTATCCCGCATGTTTCCATGTACAGAAACTAACCTGACTGGCAGTGGATTCTTATTTCCGACTGTCAGTGGGACAGCATCCTCCACTACCCCTCAGGGAAGAATGAAAGCTTAGGGGGTTAAGGAGGCATAGAGCTAGAGATCCAAATTTTCATTTACTTCACCCTGACATACAAAAATGAATGGTCTCCTCTGGGGTTTTTCCCCAGTTTACAAAATGTTATTTCCACTCTAGGATGGCTCTCAGAGTAAACTCTTTGTGCAGAAATACCATGTGTTTTTTCTTCACAGGAAACAGTACTGATGATTATGATGATTTATTTCATTTGTATGCTGCCTTTCTCCCAGAAGGCACCCAAGGTGTGGCTCACAGATAAAAGCAGTTCAAAAAAAATTACAATAAAAACATGAAACATTTGAAATCATCTAAAAACCACATAAAACCACATAAAATATACAAAAGCTAGAAGGCATGCAGAATGTAAACTTCCCCCCACTGAAATCCCATTTTCCACAGAGAAAAAAAGTGTTATTTCTGCACAAATTGTTCCCAAAGATGTACTAAACTGCAAAGACTTTCCCCCCCTTTTATTCATGGGGTTTCCCAAGTGTCAGGACATCATCCCCCTCCCCATCAAGGATATGAAAAGTAATATTCTTAATCCCCCTATGCAAAGCAGGCCACAAGTAAGATGTCACTGTAGCTATTCTTTGCCCTTCAGCACCTGCCTCATGAAGGGGTGGCCTCACTCTGTTTAATGATGATGCCAGCCCTGATATTGCTTTAAGAAGGTCTGGGAAGATAAATAATTACAATGAAAAAAAAATAATGTGCAGAACATCGTTTCACATCCCTATTAGTCTGTACAATCCACAGTCACTCTGGATCTTCAAGGAGAAGAGTGTTATTCTTCCTATGATTAATACTGTTTGATGGAGATAGTGGGTCCACACACATACATCCCATCAGTTTATTGCTGGGAAGATTTTAAGAAGAGCCTGTTGTGTAAAAGCATAGGCTCACTCTGTGAGCATAGGCTTGCTCTGTGAGAAACAATCTTGATGAGCATTCAACATCATGATGACATTAAGCAAGATTTATTTATTTATTTATATTCTACCTTTTTCCCAATATAAGGACTCAGGGTGTCTCACAGCAAATTTAAAACCACAAAAATTAAAAAATATATTAAAATATAACATTTAAAAAAAACTATTAAACAATTACAAGGTTAAAAACATTGAACATTAAAATAGTAAAATCTATTTTTAAAATTCTATATCTAAATAGTACTTCTATTTAGATCTCCCACCATGTGTGGACAGTAAGGGTGAACGTGCCAGGGGCATGGCTTAAATATCAGGTCCTTGCAGAACTTTTGGTAACTGTGAACCAATTCCTATAGTTGTTGTGGTTTTTAAGTAAATCAGCCACCATCAGTCACTATGAAGCAGAAGTGAAAAATCTATAAGTTCAGTCTATAAACCACTTTCCGAAGAGCAACCCAACTTATTAACTAGGACTAGTTAGAGTTACAACCACTCCTAACTGCCAAGGACGAGTCAAACTTACAGGAGCTCCTAGATGTCCTAGGAGTTTATCACAAGGGGGTATATTGCAAGTATAAACGGTAATTAATCCATGATTAACCCACAATTGCATGAATGGTTTTCACACACAAAGCACTGTTATCTGGTGCAGAATCTGTGATTAACCTGCACTTGTGTGCAAATGCACGAATAGTTTTCACATGACGTGGAGACAAAACATGATTAAAGTGCTATTATTCCATGAAGAACCAGGCAAGAAACAACAGTAACTCATTCGTGGAATTTTCCCATGAATGATTATTTGCTGTTTCTTGCCTGGTTATTCATGGGATAATGGCACTTGTATTAATGTTGTTTTAAGCACATTTTAAATATAAATTGCATGATTTTCATGGGTTAATATTTGTTTAAACTCTCAATTTCCCCCATGTGATAAACTTCTTAGCCAATATAGCCAAGAATAAGGAATGGTGGGAGCTGCAGTTAACATCTAGTTGAGCTACATAACTCCCACTCCTGCACTAAAGCAATAGGAGGCACACCTTTTGGGGAAGGGTTGGATACAGTGTCTGAAACAATATATTATTGTTTATCCAAATAATCTGAATAACATCTAAAACACTTCGGTTGTAACGGGATGATAACAAATAATAGTATTTTGAAAAACAACAGATAAGAAAAACAAATAGATAATGGGAATATAAACAGCTGGTCTCTAGGTTGCCATCCATTAAATTACATAAACAAGGTATGAGAAAAATGAGTATATAAACACACAGTTAACATTAAAATAATCTGAACAGCAATTAGGAACTGGACGTTTTAATATGTCCAAACAAGAAAAATGGTAAGAAGCAGAGAAAACCTAGCTGAAAAGAACAGGTTTCAGCACATTCTCTGCTACGCATGTTTGTTTTTCTAAATCTGAGAAAATTAGGTGTGCAAGTCAAATCAGCCCCTAGGCAGCTTTAACTCCAGCGACCTGCCCTCTTCCGCAGACCACCACAAGTCTTGCTGACCTTGCCAGTAACACAGAGGTCATATTTTCACATGGATGAACTGATCTTGAACAATTTCTCCAATGTATTAAGTACAAAACAGGCTTTTCTTCAACATCAAGCATGCATGACTTACTCATACACCTCTCCTCAACATAATACACATTTGGGGAAGTAAGGGGTCAAGGAAACCCCATACTATCCACTAGGACAGCCCTCTTCTGCAATTTGCCAAGATGTGGATACTGAATGAGGTTGTTCTACATTCAGTTTTATTTGTTTTTATTAGGCGTCACCTTCAACAAGCCAGGGTCAAAGTGTCATGTAAAGGTTGTTTGTTTCTATTTGCAGTAATTGATATGAGAAACTTGTGGCTGTGATAATTTATGTTTCATAGCAGGATAGGAAGGAAAAGCCATTGAGGTGATACAATATTGACTTGTTTCCATTTTCAGTGGCAAAAAAGGGGAAAGAGTAAATTGTGGGTTACTTGTGAAATTGGCTTTAATTTTTAATAACCTTGATAAGAGATGCAAAATCAGAATTCCTTCAGAAGGTTTATATATGAAATAACATTTGGAAAGTTAACCTCTAAGCTTCCAAGACAGAAAAAGTAACTTGAAGGTATTCACTACAGTAAGACAACTGTAATATTTATTAGGTGAAGCAGCATCTAGATTTGTTTAACCAGTCACTAATGTTTCTTCTTCCAGAGCAAATTGAGTCCACTTTAACTGCCCTGGCTCAGTGCTAGGGAATCATGGGAACTGTAGTTTATTGTGGCACCAGAGCTCTCTGACAGAGAAGGCTCAATGTCTCAGAAAAAAATATAATTCCCATAATTCCCTAGCACTGAGCCAGGGCAGTTAAAGTGGACTCAATTTGCACTATCTCTGATAGTCTGCAAAGGCGCTATGTTGCCAACACAGCTCATGCAGCACTGGCCCAAGATAAGCAAAGAAAGCACAAGTGCCCCTTGCTGGACCACAAGTGAACAACAAACAGCTTCCATTATGCAGAGTGAAACTGCCAATTCAGGAGACAGATGCAAGAGAGAGTGTCATGAAAAGTAGAAGTCTTGAATTCTGTTAAAGGTAGAGCCATGCAACCTGCCTGCAACATGTAAGCTAGTCTTTTGCCTTCAGATGTAGCACAGGATGTGGTACAGTCAACACTGTTGAAAGAAAAGTCAGCTGCCAAACAATAATGTTCTATATGAGAAACTGGAAAGGGGAAGCGTCTTGTAGTCTGCCTTAGACAGCAAAATATCTAGGGCTAGCCCTAACAAATCAATTATATTTTGCTCTTAACAGTTGCATGAAGCCATCAATAAAAACACCATGGTCACAATGTCCAGCTATCCCCAAGCACCACCATCTGGAACCTGCCTGAGGGATGGGACTGGAGCGACTGAAGCACAGTGTCTCAGATTCTCAAATACCCCAGGCATTCCAGAAGCATACCATGGTCCAAAGCACCAGCAGGGATACACTCCCCCTGTCAATGCTCAGGTGAAGATCATCTACTAAGACAACCATAGCAGTCTCCCAACATGGGATTCAAGGCACTTTACAACCATTTAAAAGCATAGCACAACTTTAAAAAAACAATTAATACAAAAATTAAAACAATTAAACTAGATTTCTAGTTTAAGGAACAAGTTAAAAATACAACAGCCAGATCAAAGCTGGCTGTAATGGATGCTGACATTAGTGCTACCATTACATTTTTTTCCCAGTGCCCAAATGTGGCTTTTCACTGTGTCTTTTTATATTTGTGTGTGCTCCAACATGCTGCTGCTTCAGTGGATCCCAAACAATCAGGGTTCCCATACTGAATAGAATGGATCCCAAGCAAACAAGGATCCCATAGTGAATAGAGTGTCATGGTGCAATGCAACCAGTTAGATTTTCTATTCAATGAAACTGCTGAAAGAAAACAAAAGCCTTGCAATGTGGTCATTCTGAACTTTCAGAGGGGAAATTACTGCTACTGGCCATGCAAGTAGGTGAGATTCCTTTAGCTTGCTATGCTGGTTACATTGTTTAGTAGCACTGCATGGCATATTTTAAAAATTCATATGTAGTTACACATGTCTACCTGGGGCTAAATTCCTATGGGAAGGCACCAGCTTCAGTTATGGACTGATATCCTCTGGGTTTTGGTTCCAGGACCCCTCGTGGATATGATAATTTGTGGATGCTCAAGGTCCATTATATACAATGGTGTAGTAAAATGGTGCCCCCTATATAAAATGGCAACATCAAGATTTACATTTTAATGTTCATTGTTGAATATTTTCAAGCCGTGGATGGCTGAATCTGTGGATGCAGAACCTGTAGATGGGCTGACTGTACAAAGATGAGTAGCCACTTCCAACTCAAAAGTGTCACCCTCCACACTGACTTCCTCCCATACCACACCATACAGAATCTTTAGTAATGTTTTTTGTACTAATGTTACTCTTTAATCATAATTCCCATATAGCACTGAATTTAATGGTGATAGTTGTGACATAAACAACTAGCAAAATTAAGATGATCTCTTTAAATTACAATATCATTCACACAGCCTAAATGTATTTACATATACATAGTTTAATGTGTCTAACGTGAAAAATTGGTAATATGTTATGTTTTTAAAGAATTTTTTAAAGAATTTAAAATAGTTTATTTTATAAAAAATAATAATTTTTTATTTTTTATCATTAATTTTAAAGCCTTGGGCCTTTCCTTTCTCCCCTCACTGAGCCTAATCCCACTCACACCATCTCTTCAGCATTTTAAAGGGATGATGTTTGGGGAGTAATGGTGTCACCTGCCCTTGAGGTGTCACCTGGTGTGGTCTACACACCCCCTAGTGATGCCCTTGTAGAAAAGAGAGAGGCAGGGTGTGAACATGAAACATATCTTCCCATTTTGGTTCAGCACTAGCAGTAGTAAATTTGTGGCAGACCCATGGGACCAGTAGTTTCAAATGTTATTTTTTTTAAAAAAAAATAAATATTTTTATTTTTATTTATTTCAAGTTCGTGAGAACAGAGGGATGACTGTATATGTAAACTTGCATAACAGCTATCTTTTGTTTTTTTATATAATTTATATTTTATTAACATATACTATTCAAACATCTCTATAAAGTTAACATATTAATTTCTTTTTCAATAATTAAATACAAATATTTACAATTGACTTCCAAAGTATCTCCAGTTTGTACTCAACCTTAGTTCAATGTTCACTCATTGTCTTCATATATATGCAATTTTAAATATTGAATCCACTGTGTGTTATAACAATAGCTTTAATTATCTTGATCTTTAATAGTCACTTTTCACCTATTATTTAGTCAGTTTACTAATTTAGGGTATCCCATCAGTCTATATCTCTATTCAATTAAATTTTCTCTCTTACAGTATTGCAGTATCGGAGTCCAGTCTTGTTAGTTTCAAATGTTATTAAGGCAACGTGAAACCACCTTATGCCAACATGGCAATAGGGAGCTAAATTTCCATATGGTAATGAAGGCAAAAAGCAACTGACATAGCAGCATACTGTCTTAGAATAACTTGATCAATGAGTATTCCTGACAAAACAAGGAAGAACCTATGAAGCTGGTTATGAGATTAGGGAGTTTCATTTAACTGTGAAATATCTATACAAATTTCTGGTGCTTTCCTATTGTCTAAGATAACTAAATTACATGTAAAGCACAGAAAGCTGGACTACTTCCTTGTATGCAAATTTATAAATAGAAGACACAAAATGCCATGCTTTCATAGCAATATACAGGTATTTTAAAAAATCGAAAACCAATTTCTAGATGCTTATAGTAAGTTTGGGGAGGGAAGTCTTCACTTTTCCTGTTTCAGGACAGTTCTGCTCTGTAGAAAATACTATGCAGAGATGCCTCCATAGGCTTTTGAGCAGTGCTAGAAGAAGCCATGAAGCTGTCACTTCTGCACCAATAAAAGAATTATTCAACAGTAAAGTAGCCACTTTTATTTAATTTTTCTGAAACATCAGAATGCTACAAGCATCTGGTGTTTTGTACCATAGTCAGGCTGGTTGTAGCCTTGTCATGCTTTAGAAAAAATATTGATAATAGTTACTTAGAATGAAGTTAAGTCTGAATAATGATAAACCAATGAGTTTAAAATGTAACTATTACAGTAACAATAACAACAAAAATCTGAACTCAAACTACTTTTCTAAAAATACTGATTCCTAGTTCTGCTCCACTGGCCATCACAGGGCAAAAGCATTTTACAAAGAAGAGCTGTGAAAGTCATTCAGAACCTTTAAATACCACGTTGAAATGTAAGACAAATGGCTAGTCTTCTGACTAGTACATTTTATAGAGAACAATGTGAGAGGAGCTCTCTCTGCCAAAAGCACAATGTCAAAATCCTTTCTACCAGCCTCTTCTACTGTCTTTCATCTTGAAAAAGTTCTAAAGATCGCACATAGGGATGAAGCTCTACCACAGACTTTATATATGTAGACACAGATACATAACATCACAAACTCTCCCAAGATTTAAATTCAGGGTTTTTCAAAGGGGACATTTTAAATTTTGAATGTCAGCTAAATAAGTATTAGAACCATTGTTTATACATGAGGGATCCATTCCGGACACCACCACACACCACCACGGATAGCAAAAAACATGGGATCTCAAGTCCTGTTGTTTCCAATGGGTGTGTGTTCTTACATGCACGGGTGTGTGCATGCACCGCCATTTTAAGAGCCAGGGCTTGCCATCGGCGGAGGAGCGGGTGCAATGTAATATGTTAGAGCAGCATGCATGGGCATTTGGAGAGGAAATTTCATTTTCAGTCAAAATACAAAATACAATCACTTCATCAAAGAGAGCAGTATAGAAAAATCTGTGTATATGCCTGAACAATGCAGGTGTTAAGCCTTAGCCTCTCACTCCTTGCAGCCTTTTCAGTGAATTATAGTGAGTAATTTTTCCACTGCATGGATTTTAACATATATCTCCACAAAAGGAAAAGGTGAAAGAAACTATGCTCAAATGCAAATGACCATGAAGTAAAGTTTAATTCAGAATGGAAACCATTGTAAATTATTATTTTAAACTTAACATACTTTTTTAAAAGAATGAACTATCAACAAGTTGCAAATAAACTGGCAAGATATACCCAGTGAAAGTTAACAATTTTAAGGCCCACTTAAATAAAGCGGTCTTTAAAAATAATTTAAATTTGTCTGGATCGTGCCAAACAAATTGAAAGAAAAATTGGCACAAACAGGTGGTGGGTGAAGTAATGCTATTGAGTTTAATGGAGTTAACAGATTTCATACCAGCCTCTCTGGGCCATTTCACAATGCCTTAAAACTGCTCATCCTTTAAAAACATTAGTTAATTAAAACCCTTCTGTGGGGTGCTGCAGATTGACCATTAAATGTCTTGTTGAAAATTTCACATATGATCAATAGGGGAGTTGGGAATAGACTCCCACTCAGCTCAACAAGCAAATAATAGTAATATTTATGCTACTTATAAAAGGAATGGAATGAATATAAACAATATTCAGTAATAATCACAAAGAATTTTGGACTCCCAACTAGAAGCAGCAAACAACAAACTTGGGGTGAAAATCAGAAATAGATTTTTGTGTGACTATACCATGAGCTTGGTTCTGGCACAAAAACAAATTTCTGTTCAGAGCATGAGGTCAGAGGGAAGTTTCTCCGGAACTCTATGAATATATTTATCTCAACTCCTGAGCCACAATATTACACCTGCCTCTAGCTGATGGACCTTGGGGTCGGGGGTCGGGGGGGGAAGGAGATGTGATATTCCATAAGCTTCAATTATGCCCATCCCAATTTATAACTGTGCATTATTTATATATAAAGAGCAAAGTAAAGAATATTTATACCTCTATGTAAACACTTAAGTACCTCACATATGATGAAACATGCACTCTAAAAAGAAACATTTACACAGCCATATAGTCACAAAACACAAGAATAAATAACAAGCCCAGACTTATATTTGATCACCAAATTTATAATGCCAGAGCCATGATGTGTGACAGTTCACCCAATTTGGAAGGAAAACATCCTCCCACTACTTTTACAATGGAAAGCAAGCGAATGTTTTTCTCCCTCATCATCTCACTGAAAGACCTTCCTTGTAGATAACTATTAGTGGCTGGTGCTGGAAGCAGATACTAAACTAAAATTAGCAACCAGTAACAGGAACCTTTTAACTGAGAATGTTGAGGTTTAAGCATTCTTTGTGGCAAGCAATGAAGTGGAGAGATAAAGATGCAATGGAAGTTGTTTGGAATAGACACAAGAAGCTTCCTGCCAAAGGTGACGTGACAGAGCATGTGTGCTCCTGTGATACAAACGAATCATGCCATTATGCGCTTATTTTCTTAAATGCATTTGTTCATGCAAAAACCACTAAGATAAACAACTTGTGAGAACAGTGAATAAAAGACTTGACATCTCTTGTTGCCAGGTCTTTTATTTTATCAAACACTTTAATCAGGGCAGTTTTAAAGTGTTTATTCACCTCTTTTGTAAGCTGCAAGCTGTATCACATTACACTACTAAGCAACAGATCATTTTAGAGTGCACCTTCTACATAACTATCTAAAACCAAAATGATTTTTATGTAAATTCTACATTTAGGCTTGAGTTAGTGATACTGCATAGCTTCACTACTCTACTAATTGTCTTGCCAACTGTTAAATTTTAATAAAAATCACAAGCCCAACAGAGCTTACTTTGTTCTCCTTCTCTACTTTTATCTTGGTTGCCCCTACTAAGCAGGTATCCATGTCAAAACAGTACTCTTCAGTTGGGGGTTTGTTTGACCTAGGTCACTTAACGGTCAAGCTTTTCACCAGTTGTTAACACAAAGCTTCCACCCAGCCCTCCAAAGCCTGCAACACAGCTTGTGCCATCTACAAACACTCTCCCCACAGTAGGAAGATCTGCCAGTCCCTTCATTGTGAAATGCTGTCTATGACAACCAGATAAACACTCATTAGGTAGAAACTATGGTTTTACCCAAATTAAAGTGTATTCTTCCCCCTTTATTTTAAAAATCAGAATTAAATCTTCCGAGCACAACAGGCTTTTAAGGCTGCAATTCTGTACACATTTACCTGGAAGTCCATTCAATCTAGTGGAACCTGTTTCTAAGCACAAGCTTTCCTGTAAGTCTACCTTTTAACCTCCACTGTGATCAATATGCCCTTCTAAAGGTGGGCTCAAAGAATGAGAATCTTGTATACAGTCTTAAACAGGGCAGAGTTTACACCTTGGTCTCCCTTGAAGAGATCCATTTGTTCCCCAAATTGATTTTAAGATGTACATACAAGAGAGAGAGAGAGAGAGAGCATTGGACCATATAGAATCATAGAATCATAGAGTTGGAAGAGACCACAAGGGCTATCCAGTCCAACCCCCTGTCATGCAGGAACTCAAAATCAAAGCATCCCCGACAGATGGCCATCCAGCCTCTGCTTAAAGACCTCCAAAGGAGGAGACTCCACCACACTCCGAGGGATGGACACAAACAAAATTTTGGTTCCCAGGGAAGTTAATGAAGTCCAGATTAAATTTAGCAGATTTCATCTGCCAGCTTTAAGACTTCTTTTACTATATTATTTCATATATAGTGCCAGAATAAATGTTTAACTTTTCCCCAGTTTTCTGTTACTTGAAACAATAAAACTTCATGGAATATTTTAAATGTTAGTATTATCACCAAGAGAACATATGGCAAACTAACAGCAGACATTTGTCTTTATCTTCTTTGCAAGCTAAAATTAGCACAATGGTTTTGTAATGGTTTCTGCTGTATTCAGACCACCATAATAACCTAAATAAAATTCTAATTTTACCTAGTGTCAAAAAAATAAACAAGTCAAATATGAAAAGCAGTTTATTTTTATTTTATTTTTACAAATCTCCTCTCCATTGTTTTTTTTAAAAAGAGACACCCAAGGGATAACAAAATTGAGAGGCAATTCAAACTGCAAACAAAACAATAATGAAGGATTGCAAAATTTACTGCAAAAAGATCTAATAAACTCCAAAGCATTTCACAGGGAAAAGAAAGTTGTAAATTCAAACATAATTGCATTTAAAAAGTAAATATCACATTAGAAATGTGTACAATATGCACTTTTAGCTATAACACGATTACGCAAAAAGTGAAGGATGTTGTAGCATAAGCTTTTGTAGACTTGGCCTTGGTAGGGTGATGAGGTAACAAATTCAGTTTTAACTATGGTTGTTAGGGGACTATGGAGATTATCATGTTCTGTTTAAAGCACCTTATCCCAGATGGGATACAGACGTATTTAATTTTTAAATCAGGTCTTATTGCATTCACTTGTGGGCAGGCGAATGCATCCCGTATGCAGCCCAGATGCCAGCTGGGGTTCCTCTGTGGATTTTCAAGGCCACAATCCATATACAGCCACAGAGTAAGCCCAGCTGGCATCTGGGCTGCATACGGGATGCAGTCACCCAGCCACAGGTGAATGTGATAAGTAAGACCCATTTTTAAAATTAAACACATCTCTATCCCATCAGGGATAAACAGCAAGCAATACTCTTCAAAAAAGACAGGAGGTAAGATGTTGTCTAAGGCCACGGTGGGAGGATGACCATGTGAATGGTAGAGGGAGTTATGGAATGTGGTGTGTACAGGCTGGAAACCAGACAGATATGATAAACTGGCCAAGAGCATCCCCAGGAGGCTGGAATGTTTGTTGTAATAATAATAATAATAATAATAATAATAATAATAATAATAATAATTTGTATCCTGCCCCTCTGAGAACAATCAGGGCAGCTAACAGTTAAGAACTGTTATAGTATTTGTAGTGCACCAGGAAGCCATTGTTCAGTCCACTGTTGATGGATTGAAGTTTATGGATATATTCAGCTGTTTCTTTTTCCAATTTTCCTTTGGTAGTGTGTTGTTGTTGTTGTTCAAGGATCTTTGTGCTGAGGTCAGAGATGGAATGCCCAGGAAAAATGTAGTGTTCTGCAACAGACATTTGTGCATTCCTATTACTAATATTTGATTTATGTCCATTTGTCATTTGGCACAGAGATTGGCCTGTTTGCCCAATGGAGAGTGCTGAAGGGCACTGCTGACAGAGGATGGCATGTATCACATTAGAGGATGACCAAGTGAAAGTGTCTCTAATACTATGGGTTATGTGATTAGGTCCTGTCATGACATTTCCTGAGTAGATCTGTGGGGAGAATTGGAACTGGTTTGGTTTTATACCCATCTCCTCATCCTGTAAGTAACTGTTTGAGATTGGGAGGCTCTCTGTAGGCAAGTAAAGGCCTGCCACTAAGAGCCTTTGAGAGGGCGGCTTTATTGTCCAAAAGAGGTTGTAATTCAATGATGATACATCTCAGTGGTCTCAGCTGACAGTTGTATGTGACCACAACTGGGGTTCTGTAATTTCCTGTCTTCAATCTGTTTTGTAATAGATTGATCTTGGGTTTGAACAAGTCTTGCCTTGTTGATTTGTTTCTTAACTTGCATACTTCACACAAGCATACTTACAACAAGCATTCCTCAAGTTACAGTACCCACAGTATGAAGTAAAGAAACAAGGCTAACTCTGAAAAGTGTCCTGAGTCAAATGAATCAGGAGGCCAGCAGTAGTATACTTTCCTTGCTGTGGTAAAAGCTTATATCCATGGCCCTATTTGTTTGGAAATAGAATATACAGTGGTACCTCCAGATTTGTGGGGGATTCATTCTGCCCTCACACCCCCATCCAAAATTTCACAAATATTCAGGTCCCATTGTTCCCAATATACAAAATTCACAAAGTCCTTCATAAACAGGATGGAAAACATTTCAGACTAAAATAATCAGCTCTTAAGTTGCCTAAGTTTTAAAAATGTTTTTGCATATAAGGAAAATCTGCTAGAGTAAGAGATAAGGTTCACAGTAGAGATTTATAGCACTATTACAGTGGTCCCTCCACATTTACTTGGGTTAGGGGTGAAGGACCGCCGTGAATGTGGAAAAACTGCAAATAAAAAACATTGTTCTTTTCATCTAAGAGAACATCTCTCTAGGAATCTCCAGGTCCTCCAATGCAACTCTATGGTCAACATGTGTCAGATGTTGATCACAGAATTATGCTGGAGGACTTACAAATGCCTAGAGAAGTGTTTTTTCTCTAGGAACTTCTAGGTTCTCCAGCACAATTCTATGGTCAACATCCAGCAGAGTTGTGCTGGAGGACCTAGAGATTCCTAGAGATAACATATTAATCAAAATTTCAAATAACCAAATTCGCAAAAGTCAAAGCCACAAATGTTGAGGACCAATTGTATTCAACTCCAGCTGTTATGGTTCCATTCTGGGGTTGGTAGTTTGGACAGAGGCACAGGAGGCCCTTCGCTGAGACCTCTAAGTGCCTCACTGTAAATTGCCAATGCTGGGATTCCACAGGAGGAAACCATGGCAGATAATGTGGAATAACAGCACTATTATTCTGTAGTGTGAATGGGCCCAACATTTCATCCAGACCCAATCATTTGTAAAGTAAACCACACTCTGTGCTGGTGCAGGGAAGGGGGAGGATTTTCCAACTTATAAAGTCTTGTAGATAAGTTCATTTGCAAACAAATTGAATGTGGGTAAGTTTCACACTGAAGAAGAGGAAGAATGTTTTTTAAAGTTTAGCATGTGTAGTAGCTAGAATGTTGTATTGGTACCTGATAGATGCAAGCACACAGTGCTGGCCTTGGCTAAACTGAAGAAGATTCTGTTCTTGGGTGCATCTGCACTGTAGAAATAATGAAGTTTAAGTGCTGTAGCTCTATCCCAGGGGTAGGCAACCTTTCCCCTTTAAGGGCTGAGGGACTTCAGCTCCCAGAAGGCTCAGTCATGTTGGCCAATAATCCCATGTTGGCCAATAGCTCCTGGGATTCTGGGAGCTGAAGTCCCTCGGCCCTTAAAGGGGAAAGGTTGCCTACCCCTGCTCTATCCTATGGAATCCTGGGATTTGTAGTTTTACAAGGTCTTTAGCCTTCTCTGCTGGTCCCTCACAAAAATATAAATCCCAGCATTCTGTAGGATGGAGCCATGGCAGTTAAAGTCGTATCAAACTGCATTATTTGTGTAGATGCACCCTTTGACATAGTCAAACATGCCTGTCTTTTAGATCCATGCCACAATGGAAGAAGCTGCCTTGAAATCTCCAGAGGATTTGAATGTTTCTGTCTTTCAGGCTGGATAGCAACAACATGCACAGTTAGTAAGTTCACTTGAATTTGCAACTTAACACAATGTGGTTTGAAATCCCACATTACACAAGTCATTCTCTGTTGCCTGACATACTTTTTCAGAGTTGAGGAATGAATAAGTTGCAGAAGAAAGAAGTCTTGAACTCTTTGGACAAAACACTGGATATAAATGTAAATAATAAAACAACATCATTAAGGCCTACCCCCATGGTATTAGCAGGGGCCCTTCCTAGATCTCAGGTCTGGGAGGCTCCTGACTTATCATCCTGCTGTAGTTAGAATACCTTCATTCAAGTTTGAAGTCTGCCCATGCCTCTAAGAAAACATACAGCCAAGCCTTAAAAGCCTTTCAACAGAAGGAAATCAGCAGATCCAGTGGATATTTCCAAAACGTTATGATCAAAACAGAAGAAAACTTGTGCCACAATATTCTAGCTAACATGAACTATCAGGGCATTTTTTAAATTATTTTTTTATTAATTTCAAATTTAAACTGTTAGCCTGGAATATAATAGATTAATATTTTATTAAAATATTACTCTATTATATTTCATGCTAAAAGTGTACTATTTTACAGTGTCATGGGATCACTATGGCCTTTACATGTATGTATTCATGTAAGTGTGTCACACTATATGTTCACACAGATCTGTCCCAGCTTACAAGGGATATCCTGTGGGAGGCATACCTCTTAGTAGGGTGAAGAAGGAGGAAGGCTTTACGAGATGTAAAAAACCCAGATGATATGCCTTGCATAAGGCAGAGATTTGTTATACAAAGTGCCCTACATTCTGCAACCAGTGTGCCAATGAGAAGGTTTGGACTTGTGATCCCCAAATTCTTAAACCCTTGAAGATGAGCCATCCCATCTGGCAAGGCTTGCAAACCCCACCTTCATGCATTCCAGATCCCAAATTCACCATAAGATAAGCTCTACAAGGTCTTTTTCTGGGATAAAACAGGCAGCTGCACTAGACCAGAGCATGGAAAAGTTTTGGATGACCACTACAATGCTGGCCAAACTGACAGAAGGATGATGAGGAATTATGGGAGCTGTCATCCAAAAACATTTCCCTAGACTTTCACCTGAAATACATTCCTAGCTGTAAAAGTTAGTTCACTCAACCCTAACTGCAGTCAAGGACATAATTTCTATTATTCAAATATCTTACCTATGTTTATGTCCACTTACTGCAAAAACCTAAGGCACTGGTGGCAAATCTATGGCATTCATTGCAGAGAGGGGCACTTAGAGTTTGGCAGAGTTTGTTACTAGAAAGCCACAAGGACATGACACTTTGCGATAAATAAGTGGGTTTTGGGTTGCGGTTTGAACACTTGGTCTCTAAAAGGTTCACCATCACTGTCCTAAGGTTTAAAGACATTGTTTCCTCATTAATCACAATTTAAGGAACAACATCTATCTATTTATCTGCTATTGAAACAAATGAGGAAGACTCAGAAATACTTTATTTACGGCATATCATAAAATAGGAAAGGCTTCTTCCTGGTTTATATTTTTGGATTACATGTAATCTGCAAAGAGAAACAGGAATTCATGTTTGCACAGATATGAAAGTCATAAAGAGGGAAATGTCTTTTCTCTTTTTCCCACAGTATAAATGAAGTTGAACTACGTAAATTATAGGATACCAACCAGCTGCTGTTTCCCACAGCAATGTGGTATTTTCCCCTGGGAATAAAACGCTTTCCTTAAAACTATCATTTATAACCCTTATCAGTTCAATGGCAATACAGCCATCAATTCCTATTCTGTATTGGGGGTGGGGGGAAGAGTCAAGGTTAACAAGTACTGGCATTTTTGTTTATCTAACTGCAATTCTTACTGACATTCAACTGGGTAATAAACATGAAGACTGTCAAATGCTCTCAGCAAACAGGTGATCCAAAAGCTATCAGAGAGAAAGAAGCTGCTGCCAGGTAATGAAACAATTCTGTTGCAACTATTATGATCTGAGCACATTCATTTATGGAAAAATCACCTGTGAAATTTGAATAAATATTATCAAATGATTCCCAGCACTGGGATAATGGGGGTGAGAAGGGAAGTACGGTCTGTTCTCAGCTTTCTCTCTTCGCTCCCACCAAATAAAGCTACAAACACGCACGCACACACAGTGAAAACACACCTAATTCTTGGTTTTGAAAGATACTCAAACTGGATAGCCAATGGAAAATTGTATTACAGCGATTTAAGAAGAAACATAACACTGAAGCTCTATGTGTCCATAATGTGCATATTTATTATTAATTGTGAGATTAAATATATATTTTGCTATTCCAAAAGATGATCAATGTATTTTTTACATTTCTGTTCCATCTTCCCTCATAGAGTTCAAATAGGCATTCACAACTCTATTTTAATTCTCCAACAACTTGGCAAGTACCAAGTGTCAAGGGTCTGCCTGCTGAGATCACAACTGGTATGACAGTGCTCCTGCTCAATCTCTCTGGTCAGTCTGGCAAAGAAGACCAAAAACTTTTATTTTTCTATGTGGTGTGAACAAGACAAAAGGGGCAAGCCATACTTTCCACAGCCTGTACTTGAGCATTTGGTGCACACCAAAATGGCTTCAAATCATTTAAATGCTGCTGGGGGGGGGGGGGTGAGTACATCTGTTTGGCGCATGGCTAGAGCTTGTTGTTACTCTCAAGTCCCCAGATACAGATAACTGAAGCAACTGGTATGTATACCTGGCCTATATAAGGCCCACCTGAAATGTCATGAGAGGGCCTCTTTGAAAGATTTCAAGCTCCTTTAAGCCCTCCACTCAGGAGACTGGAGGTGGGCTTCAACAACAACAACTTTTTATCTGCTTCTCCCCACGGACTGACAAAATCAACAATACACATCAATTAAAAACGCATTAATTAAAACATGCAACAGTTTAAAAGGACAAATAAGATGTGCACATTTTAAAATAATCTACATTTAAAATTCATCATCTAAATTCACAATTTAAAAGTCATCTGGATAAGCCTGCTGGAAGAGACTAGCTTTCAACGCTGTTTTAAATTTGGACAGTGTATTCAGCTGTGAAATCTCCTCTGGCAGGTCATTCCAAAGTCCGGGGGTGGTTGAAGAAAAAGTTCTCTGGCTGACAGGTGCCATCCTAGTCCTGGCTGACTGAACTAAATATCCCACAGAGGACATGAATGTATGGGATGCATATACAGGAGAAGGCAATCTTGTAGGTAACCTGGACCCAAACCATGTAGGGCTTTAAAGGTAAAAAACAACACTTTGTACTTTGTCCAAAAGCTAATTGGCAGCCAGTAGAGTGATTTTAATATTGGAGTAATATGAACACTAAATAGTCATGCCTCATGTGTACTGGCCAGTCATGAGCTGACCTGGCAACAGGTGGGACTGTCCTATATTCTTAAACAGCCATTTGAATCACGTTTAAACCCAAATTTTCTTATCCCCACTTGGTGTTCCTAACACTGGGCTCTACTGATTTTGGATTACAAATCCCATGATCCCTGAATGCTGGCAACTATTGGGGATTAAGGAGTTAGACTGCCTTCACCCACCAAGGGCCTACAGACGCCTGTGCCTCTGAAAAAAATATTGGTTTGCCCCCCAAATGTGAATCACAGGCAATCTTCCCATATTCTGACCCTCTCTGGGCCATTTTAGGACCAGGATAGCCTTTGGGGGGGGGACAACAGAAAGTCACTCCAAAGTCAACTTCCTGGTCACTTCCAAGAGGGGGAAAATCCTCTTCAGTCCTAAAATGTGGTGGGGAAGAATAAAACATGATGAAATTGTTTCCACGTCCTAAAGAGCATTTGGGGGCAACAATAATTTTTAAAAAAAAAAATTGGGAGGGAATGGGATATAATAATGGCCCATGGGCTACAGTTTTCTCACTCCTGTTCTACACCATATTAATTCTTTCTATAATTGTAATTACACCAGTAAAAGTAGTATCATTTTAAAAATAACCTTTGATCAAAATAACATTTCCCATATTTGTTTACAAATACATTAAAATATTATGTTGCAACCTGTTATTGGAAAGTCATTTGAATGTTTTACAGATTCCATGTGGTTCATGCATAAGGGGTTGAGTATAGATTTACTGCCTGAAAATCAAGTGACAAAAGTGTCACTTGGAAAAGAATGTTAAACGCATGTTAAAAGAAAAGATAGCATCAAATTATTTCATATAGAACAGATCTTTTTCATCTTCTGTTTTGACAAAACTGACTTTTCCGAAGCTATATCTGGACTAATTATCCTACTTATGGCACATATGCTAATCTTTATTCTACTTGAGGCACATATGCATTTGGTGGCTTCCTTGTCCCAATCACATTGTTGTTTTGTATGCTGGACATTCTGCTTGGACTCATACAACTTGGCAGCAGTGGCATAGTGCTGGCATTGATTAAAATAAATAAAGTAAGTAAGCACATGGTTTATGCTACCCAGGGGAAAAAGGGGTCCAAAAATGAGTCGAGGGTGACAGATATTTTCTTTCAAACAGCATTCACAATTAAAGCTGGGCATGGAGCCAGGGCTTGCAAAAAAGCAACACACACACACACACACACACACACTTTTTTAAAAAAAATGCACAAGCATGGTCTTCCCTCCATTCCATTCCTTCCGTGCAGGTTCAATTACTTTTTTTCTATCCCCATTTCACTTCTTTTACTCGAGACAGTAAGGGATAAAACTGCCTGAAGCAACTGAGTGTAGGGTAGAGGTTTCAGCTGCCCAATCCCACATGCTCTATTTTCTGTTAAAATTAAATGGGGAATGCCTGTCAAAGCCACTTGTGTGCACACACACACACATACAAAACCTTATGTTGCAGGGGTCAAACACATGCATTATTACTTGTGGTTTAGTCTCTAGCAAACTACAGTTTTATTTTTTTATTATTATTTACTATAAGTATATATTGTTCTTTGCACCAAACCCCAGAGCATTTTTAGAGTATTAATAAAGATCTTTGAAAACATTAAATCTAACCAGTAGCAAAAGAAAACATAGCACAGAATTTTCACAAAAACAGAAATGCAAAGACCTCAAAGACCAAAAGGCTTGGGTGATGAAGTGCACGATAAGAAATCAGCAACACCAAACTTTTGAAGATACCTGAAAGATCTCCAAAGGCAGAGAGCAGAGGTAGGCAACCTTTCCCCTTTAAGGGCCAAAGGACTTCAGCTCCCAGAAGCCTCAGCCATGTTGGCCAATAGTCCCATGTTGGCCAATAGCTCCTGGGATTCTGGGAGCTGAAGTCCCTCGGCCCTTAAAGGGGAAAGGTTGCCTACCCCTGGCAGAGAGTGTTCCACAACCCTTAGGCTAAATGGATAAACTACTGTATAGTGAGAGTAGCAATCCATCAAAAACTTGAACTTCAAGACATTTAGGACATTATTAGCCAACATCATTACTTCAGAAGAGAAGTGGTATCCTGTGTAAATCCTAGAAGAAAAGTGTGATCTCATTCACCTTCCACATCACTCAATAACAAAACAGTGGCATTCTGCTCCAGCTGAAGGCTCCAACCCGTCTTACTTGGGACTCCAGCAACAAAGGAGGATACAGGAATGACTCCAAGCTGTTGCTTCATCAAGAATACACCCCCAGTTAGAAGAGGTCATCTGGCTACTTCCTAGCTCCAGGAACTGCTCTCAGACATTATCAGTGTACTGAATGGCAACTTGCACCACTTCTTTAAATGACCTCATTCAATGGTTTCATGTGTTAGTGTTAATGGTCATTTCAGTTCAGTCATCAACACATTATAGTCCATCTACCCAAACATGCCACAGTGCAGTGGATTATATCTACGGTAGTTCATATTTTGCTACACATTAAAATTTACCTGAATATAGATGTACGTTCATAAAGCTGTTTGATTATAAATACTTTTATGCTTCTTTTTTGTAGTGAAAAACTAGTCCAACAGTCATTGCAGTAGTAAATTTCACAACAATCCTTTGAAACAGATGATGCTCAAGAAAATGGTGACCAGTCCAGGATACACCAGAAAAATGTCTACTGGGGGAATTGAACCCATGACCTCCAACTTGTAGTGCATCATTCTTAATTCAGAAAGTAGGTTGTATCTAAGCCAGAGGGAGCAATATGTGACCTTCCAAATGTTGTTGAATTGCATTTCCACCAGCCATCCTGACAAGGACTGATGGGAATTTCACTCCAACAACATCTTGAGGGTCACAAGTTGCAAACCCTAATTTAAGCTTCTTATGTTTATTTGTTGTTATTGTTGTGTGCCCTCCTAAACATAAGTGGATGCATTTCTGCCTAAGAAAGGGAAAATATTTCTCCCACAAGCAAGACTCCCATTCTGGACATAAGCAAATTGGAAGGCCACTGACTTAATTCAAGGACATTTTGAGAGAGTTTGTGTTATGGAGATAATACAGAAAGCCTGAGGGCCATTCTTATACAACAGTAATATCCAGGTCAAAAATATGTACGTAATTATTTGCTTTCCTCTTTAACAAACACATTAGCAAGGGCCCAGCCCTTTCCTACTTGCTACACATATTTAATGCTTCATTACAACAGGAGCCACAAGACATACCCTTTATACTCATGACTGACCTAATCCAAGCCCTGTTCTCTTCACTACCACATCAGACATTTTACAACCCTGTCCCCAATAAGAATGAACCCACACAGCCCTGAATTCCCATGCCTATCCCTTATGTGTGTGGCTCTGCCTTCTTCTGTGCAATAGCAATGTGAGGTATCCCTACAGGCTGATAGGATAGGAAAAAAAATCTGTGAGCCTTTCTCCAAGGAACATCATACCTTCAGAAAGGCCATTGAATACATGACCAAAGAATATACTATTAAATGCTTAAGCAATGCTGAAAATCTGTTATATTGTTAAGTGCTATTAATACAGTTATTGGGCTGATTAGAAATTTAATGACTGGGTACTTGTGCTAATACTGAATGGTTAGAAGCAAGTGCTCCAACCTGTTAATATGCTTTCAATTAACCAATGAGTCATTTTTCTAATACAAGGGTACATTACCAATGGTCCACTACAGCCTTAAGTGCAGCCCTTCACAGGATTCCCTGATTTCTCTCCACTGGAACTACACGCCCCCAGCTCCCCACCCACCCATTTTCCTGATTATATTCAGTCTGCTGTTTCCCAATTGCTGCCAGAAATGAAGAGAGATCTGTCTGAGGGTCTCTGAGAGAAGGAATGGAAGCCCTTTCTTCAACTCCTGTGTCAAGATTTTGATTTAGATCACAGGGGGAGGAGGAGGTTTGCCACTCTCCCTCAGCAATTTAAGAAGGTCACCAGAATGTTTGTGCATGCAGGACTGCAATTGTACAATCCCACCAACAGAGCAACATCACATGCTCCCCCAAGGCCAAATAGGTTGCACTTCTACTCTTATAATCAATAATGTAGTATAAGGATTAATAGACATAATCTGATGTACTACAATCTAGTTTCCTCTTCTTCCCCTCCAAGACCTATAGAATTTTGTAATCTAATGCTGCTTGCTTTACTGCTGCTAATGGGGCTTAAATTTTACCCTCTTTTGTCTCAATCCCCACATGGCCAAGACACAAGTGGCCTCTGCCTGCACTGAGATCCCTCCAAACCAACTGAATTACAGCAGAGACATCTGACACAAAATGTAGGCCTGTGACTCCAACGCTGTCACTGTTTCCCCCTTCTATATGATTTTTAAATATCTTTTGCCTGATGAAGAAGTCAGTGAAGCTTTGAAAGCCTGCATGATGTATTTTATGCATTTTGGTTGACCCATAAAGGTTTTGCTCTTTTGTAGATTTTGTTTTATGGTGCTAAACCAATTTCTTTAGATAACATTCCATCCTTGTCAATAGTATTTATATTGAATGGAACTATAGCTATATAAAGGTACAAGTCTAGACATTATTGGGCCTACATGGGTGTGAGACCAGTGTGACTGATCAGTGACTTCCAACTTTTTCTTTTACAAAAACTATTAGAGGATCCCAACAATTATCGTCCAGTTAGTCTGACATCAATACCCGGAAAGATTCTGGAGCAGATCATTAAACAGAGAGTCTGTGAACATCTGGAAGATAATTTCATAATCACAAAAAGTCAACATGGGTTTCAGAGAAACAGGTCATGCCAGACAAATCTGATCTCTTTTTTTTTGATAAAATTACCAGCTTGGTAGATGAAGGGAATGCTGTGGATATAGTATATCTTGATTTCAGTAAGGCCTTTGACAAGGTTCCCCATGACATTCTTGCAAGCAAGTTGGTAAAATGTGGGCTAGACAAAGTAACTGTTACATGGATTTGTTATTGGTTGACTGGTCGAACACAAAGGGTGCTCAACAATGGCTCCTTTTCAACTTGGAAAGAAGTGACCAGTGGGGTGCCACAGGGCTCTGTCCTGGGCCCAGTGCTATTCAATATCTTTATTAATGACTTGTATGACGGTATTGGGGGCATAGTTATCAAATTTGCAGACGACACCAAATTAGGAGGAGTAGCTAATACCCCAGAGGACAGGATCAAAATTCAAAATGACTTGAACAGACTAGAAAGTTGGCCCAAAGCTAACAAAATGAAATTCAACACGGAGAAATGTAAGGTACTGCACTTAGGGCGGAAAAACAAAAAGTACAGATATACGATGGGGGACACCTGACTGAATGAGACTACGTGTGAAAGGGATCTAGGAATCCAGGTGGACCACAAGCTGAACATGAGTCAAAACAGTGGATTGCAGCAGCTAAAAAGGCCAATGCAATTTTAGGCTGCATCAGTAGAAGTATAGTGTCTAGATCAAGAGAAGTAATAGTGCCACTCTATTCTGCTTTAGTCAGGCCTCACCTGGAATACTGTGTCCAGTTCTGGGCACCACAATTCAAAAATGATGTGGAGAAACTGGAGCGTGTCCAAAGGAGGGCAACTAAAATGGTGAAGGGTCTGGAAACCAAGCCCTATGAGGAACGACTTAGGGAGCTGGGGGTGTTTAGCCTGGAGAAGAGAAGGTTAAGAGGTGATATGATAGCCATGTTTAAATATTTGAAGGGATGTCATATCGAGGAGGGAACAAGCTTGTTTTCTGCTGCTCCAGAGACTAGGACCCGAAACAATGGATGCAAGCTGCAAGAAAAGAGATTCCACCTCAACATTAGGAGGAACTTCCTGACAGTAAGGGCAGTTCGAGAGTGGAACACACTCCCTCGGAGAGTAGTGGAGTCTCCTTCCTTGGAGGTCTTTAAGCAGAGGCTGGATGGCTATCTGTCAGGGATGCTTTGATTGGGAGTTCCTGCATGGCAGGGGGTTGGACTGGATGGCCCTTGTGGTCTCTTCCAACTCTATGATTCTATGATTCTATGATTCTATTACACCACCATCAAAGTCTGTTATTGCCTACAACGTAAGCTCACATGTTTAGAGCACATATGAAGGGAATCAAATTGGTATATGAATGAGTGTTGGAAGGCCCTATTACCCTGCTTCATGTGTTTTAATATCAGTAAGTATTTTCATGACACCATCTGACATTTAATACTATATCTATTTCAGCAAACAAATTGTAGTCCAAAGTGTGACCTTTTTAATGCATGTTCTCTCCCTCTCCCAATCTGTAACTGGCTCATTACTTTCACTCCTCCCTGCAGATCAAGAATTCATCATGTCTTGGCCTTTGAGCTAAGATCTAGTATTAGGACCCCGCTGATCATTCTGTGCAGTCCTCGTATAGATCACCTAGAGCACCCGCAGAGAACATCAGTTGTCCCTGGACCACAGGTCAGGAACCATAGCAATAGTTAATAGGTTTGATTTAATTGGTCCTCATAAGTCTGTTTTACACATATATGTCATCAATACATACTTGTAGGACCATTCTTGATGCTTAGAAAGCAAACTGTTGCTGTTGGTGTGTGCCTTAGTCATTTCTGACTTACAGCAACCATGGGGTTTGGCGGGGGGCTCAGAGCATGTGACTCATTCAAGGTCACCCAGTGGGTTTCCATGACTGAGTGGGGAATCAAACCCTGATCTCCAGAGTCATAATCCAAACCACAATGCCACACTGGGAAACAGAAGTATTGAAAGCCAAGATTCCATCCAAATTGTTCGGAGTTTTTTCAACTTTGGGGCAAATTATGTATAAACATGACGTTTTAGTTCTGGATTATTTAAAACACCCTTTAAATTTAATACAGGACAAGTTAAATGTATTTGACTACCATGAAAATTAATCTCCTTTCAGTGTGTCCACAGAGATAGTCCTCTATTGTAAGATAACTTCTGCCAGGATTCTCCACTCCAAACATGCATCTGAGGAAGTAGACTGAAGTCTACAAAAGCTCATGCTACCAACTTATTTCTTTCAGTTAGGAGTGCTTTGCATGCTGATTTTCCAGACTAACGTGGCTATACCTTTGAATTCTGTTAGGACTGTGTACTCTAGTTTAAAAGAACCCTAAGAAGGGACACCAGGGGTCTTGAAGTGGTCAACAGTTAGCACCTGAAAATATAGACACAGCAGGTACAGAGGTCACCTAGACAGAGTTTCCTCCAGCACAGAGAAAATTAAAACGAATTGTTTGACAGTAATAGCAGTCTGGTAATGGAACTAATTACTGAGGGGGAGGGTCTCTTTCTCTGGATTTCTTCCAAAAGAGGCTGGATTTTCTGCATAGACTGGGGGGTGGGTTGTGTGGGTTGGACTTGATGCACTATGGGGCTGCTTCCAACTCTGTGATTATAAAGCAAAATGTACCGCATTTCAATTTAAAGTGAAGTATTTATTTTGAAGGAGAGCCAGTATGGTGTAGTGGTTTGAGTGATGGAGTATGTCTTTGGAGATCAGGGTTCAAATCCATGTTCAGCCATGGAAAACCACTGGGTGACCTTGGGCAAGTCATGTTTTCTCAGCCTCAGAGGAGGACAAAGGCAAATGCACTCTGAACAAATCTTGCCAGGAAAGCCCAGTGAGAGAGCCACCATAAGTCAGAAGTTACTTGAAGGCACACAACAGCAACAACAACAACAACATATTTTTGCATTTGTATCTGTAAATATAACTCAGAATATGCAAATTCTTTGAAAACCTGGATCCCTTTTGGATTCTGCATTTCCTCCTTTTTGCAATCTGTAAGTGGTCATATTATATCTTTCCTTACCTGTACCTACTCTAATCCCAAAGCCTTTTCTCCAGTGATGTGGAATACACCTCCACTGATAATTAATTCTGGAAGGAATTTTCACTTCAGTAATGACTATAAAATTTATAAGTACTGTCCTGAACCACTATAGAACAGGATTCAAATCCCCACTCAGTCATGGAAGCCCACTGGATGACTTTTGGCAAATTGCACTCTCTCAGCCTCAGACAGAGGCAAAAACAAACCCCTTCTGAAGAGATGTTGCCAAGAAAACCTGTCATACTCCCCTTAGGGTCACCATCAGTCAGAAACGACTTGAAGGTAAACAACAACAAGGAACTGGCCTGAAAAGTAAGCCATTTGCTGTGTGTGAATGTGCCTTAAAGTCATCTGTCGACCCCTTGAATTTCATATGGTTTTCTTAGGCAAAGAATACTCAGGTGGTTTTGCCAGTCACAGTTGGAAATTCAGTGAAGCCATAAAAGGGTGGTGGGAAGAAAGAGAAGGTTTTATAGGGATACTAATTAGTTTATGGCCATGCTGCCCACAAATGAAAAGAAAGGAATTAAGTTAGTAAGTGTTTACTTGTTACAGTTTTTGTGAAGTTAAAACAGTCATTTTGAAAGGGGAAAAGATATCACTTTTTGGTCTGAATAAATAATTGAATATGACTGTGGCAAACAAAACACTGGGAAACAACATACACCATACTTTTGAAAAGTTGGTATACTGCTGTACATAGATGCATGAGAATACAACTATTAAGGGGCAAAATCAGAGAGAATATAAGTTTTGGTAATGTCTATAAATATAACTCAGAATATGCAAATTATTTGAAAACCCGGATCCCTTTTGGATTCTGCATTTCCTCTTTTCTGGCAATCTAAGTGGTCATATTATATCTTTCCTTATGTTTAGGAACTTGGTTTTTTTTATTGTTCTTTAACCATGCACACATAAAAATAATTAATCTTTCTGTAAATTATGCATGACAACACAGATAGAATAAATTACATCAAAGTTTATAAATTGCTCCCTACTAAAAAGGAAAATAAAAACAGCTTTTGCCAGGAAACCACTCTATCTGCTGCTTAGTGATTTTTAAATAAAAATACCCAATGTTTTTTGTAAAAAGGGATGCAGTTTTTAGAAAGAATAAAGAGGTTTGTTTTGAAATAAAAATAAAAAATGACTCGAATGCAGATGAAGAACCACACTATACACATAATCAGAAAACCGAACAACCCACTGTTGACTGCTGCCCTGTCTATTTCAACTGAGGGTCACATCTAGTCAAGCCAGTCGTATGATAATGGAATCAGTAAAGGTCAGTCAAAGACAAGCCGAAGCTTCCACTCTCTGGCTGACCTTCGGAGCTTGTGACAAATTGCTATCAGTCAATGTCAACTAATGACAGAAGCTCTTTGGCTAATCAATTGTTCTAAAAATGATCAAGAAAACTACTCACAGGACAGCTCATTTTCACATCAATGCCTATGAAGTATGAAAAGCTCATTTTTTTTGAGTTTTTAATAAGCTCATAAGTAAAGCAGTTACTTGGTAACAGGGGTCACCTTACAGAAAAGACAGTACCTTTGTCTGGCTTTTACATATCTTTTTATTACCATATTATAGTAAAAATATGCCACGCTATTACGGTGCCAGAGGGCTACATAATAAAGTAGGTAACACTTCATCCATTTTGAGATAAATACTTCTGTTTCTTAAAGACCTTTGTTTGGGTGCAACTGGCTATGTATATTTCCAAGTATTTCAAAACCAGGCAATAATTTCTTAAAATAAATAGTCATGTCCGATTACTATTCAAGTAGGCTTCACTTGGCAGCCTCTAGAATTAAATCATTCACGCAGGTGCTTGAACGGTTGTAACCCTGGCTTTTGATTTTAAGATACACCTATTTGCATTAATTATGATTATGCACACAAACATGTATCAAAATGAAAATTCAAACCTAAGCAAGCCACAAAACAAAAGCACACATACATGTGCCTAACTTGTGCTTTGAAACTACCCTTAATCTCCCTTAAAATGCAGAATGCCTGCTAAGAGATTTCATAATATGAATATGAATATGAATAGCAAGATCAGGCACAGACTAAGGAAGCCCTTCCCCGATTATTTTTGTATGCTCACTCAAAAGCCATCTTCTTTACTCTTCTCTTAACAGAAACAGACTTTTAATTTCCATTTACACATTAAATATTGTCAAAACAGTGTTGTCTAAGGAGCTGAGAATCATAGGATCATAGAGTTGGAAGAGACCACAAGAGCCATCCAGTCCAACCCCCTGCCATGCAGGAAATCATAATCAAAGAACTGTAGCAACAATTACATTTTGCTTTTTTTCCTGATCTCTGTGGAGTGCCAAGTCCAAAAACATTTTAGGGCATCATGCTGGAAAAATCTCTTGAGAAATAGCTGAGTGTGAACAAGCACATATCATCCAAACTACTTGAATCTCAAGGCATCATTTTTTAAAAACAGAGAAGGACGTAATTGTAAGCTTTTAAATCTTTACATTCCAATATTCAACAAACCTCTTACAATTGTTTTTTAAAAAAATATTTCAAACTGTTAAAGAGAAAGAAGAAACCTGTTATTTTCCTGAGAGGGGGGAAAAAATGGCCAAATGACAGCAGTTTCAGATTACATCCTAAAAACTGGACGGCCGAGAGGTGGTTTTCTCAAATTAAAATATCTTCTGTGGCCTCAACCACTCTCAAGTTGTCCATAGGAAAGAAATAAAGGAGGGAGGGCAACACTTAAGCGGAGCCATAATTGGAAGTATGTGAAAAATGAAGTGTCAGTTCGGTCAATAAAGGGCAAAGGTCAAGGGGAACTGCAGCCCAAACTCTGTGCGAAATGTGCTCATTAAGACGTCCAATCAGAGCGCTCCTTCCCACCTATCCCATTAGTCATCAGACATCTGACTGCTTCCAATGCAGGGCCTCGGTCCTGTTATTACTTTTCTTCTTCATGTAAAAAGGAGAGCTGGTGTATAAATCCTTGCTCCGTCATCTGGAACATAATGTGGCCCCCATTTCCCCCCTTCATCCAGCTCTGCTGGCTAGCTTTGCCGGCTGGAAACAACTGCCTTGAGATTCTCTTCAATAATAAATGGAATTGCCTTTTGCCAATAGGTCGTCTGAACTCTTGCACACAAAAAAAGCATTGAAGGGCTGATACGCTTTCTCTGAGAGAGAAACCTCAGGTCCTACCTTTAAAAGAACAACAACTTTGTTTATTAATGCCTGAACCCCAAGACACAAGCACAGGGCAATTAAAATTGAGTCCTGGACAGAGAAAGACTGGGTTCCAGAACTGGAAAAGAACATAAAGTATCACAGTGGCCAAAAAAGGGCACAATCAAGGGTTTGGGGTTTTGTTGGTTTTGATGGGCTCCCCTTGCCCTTTCATGTGAAGACAATACAACATTGTTACTAGTTAGACAAAATATAGCCAAGAAGACTTCAGGGTAGCAAGAGAAAAAAGTATCCTCCAAAATCAAACCAAAAAACTCAATTGGTTTCATTTGTTATCAAAACTGTGATGGACATGAAAGAGTTGAACTCATTCCATGAGTAATGGTTTAAGCTACGTGCTTCTCCCTCAGCTCTCTCACTTGCAACATCACTGGAAACTATTGCTCAAAATTAAAGGACAAGGAACAAATGAAAGAAATAAGTGGGAACTCATCCAAAAGTTTATTCAAAAGGGCTGGGGAGGAGGGACAGGGCATAAATAAGCAGAAGTGTTTCCCCACCCTGATTCTCTCCTCCCACATCTTCCATATGCTTGCTGACCCTAAGACAGCTCTGGGGTTGCAATGGTAGCCTCTCTGTTTGCAGCAGGAAACACCCCAAAGAGCAGAGGAGCTGAAGCAGGTTTCCTAGCACATAACTCCATGGAGCTCCATGACGATTGCCACTACAGTTGTCCCTTTATGGTTGTGCGCCTTCAAGTAATTTCAGACTAATGGAGACCCATGATAAGACTATCATGGGGATTTCCAGCCAAGATTTTTTCAGAAGAGGTTTGCCTTTGCCTTCTTCTGAGGCAGAAAGAGTGTGACTTGCTCAAGGTCCCAGAGAGAGTTTCCAAGACTAAGCAGCAATTTGGATCCTATTCTCCAGAGCCCTAGTCCACTGCTCACACAACTACACTACAACGACCCTACTTGAGCTCAAAAGCGCTTAATTCAAGCATAGGGGCTTTGCCCGCCACTTTCATGAATCCTGAAACCATTCTGTGAAACTTGCCTTGCACCTAAGCCCAAAGACATCATACGTTAGCAAGGAACACAGCTCATAAGTTCATCCCTTGAGCAAAACAAGTCCCTCCAAAGACTAGAAAATGTGAATATTTGGGTCCTCCTCCAATACCAATTTCTCCCTATATTTCTTCTTTTCCTAAATTTAGGGGACATCCTTGCCCCAGACAAGTCAAAGATACATGTGTGTTCTGATCATACATCCTCCAAGCCAATTCCTCCCTTCGATATACATCCATCCATGGCCCTTCCCCTTCTGTTTTGGAAGAGGTTGAGGCACCTGCCTTTAAAAGCAGCCTAAAATAATGTTATTTTTTTAATAAATACTTTTAATTAATAGTAGGGAAGAAAAGTGGGGAAATCCCATTGCATGAAGGGCATTTCAATTGTACGCCTCTAGATTTAGGTTTTTAAATTGCATATTGTCTTCTGTATGATTCAAAGAAAAATGGCACTTGATACTGAATGTTAGCTTTTTAAAATGTCACACAGTATGCATGAAACTAACCAAATAATTTTAATAAATGCAAGAAGAAGAAGAAAAATCTTGCTGCACAATGACTGATCAAGAAACTCCTGCTCCATATGAAAAGGCCAAAAAGAATACCACCTTGGGTCCAATTTGGGAGAAAGGTAGCATATAAAATTAATAAATAAAACAAAAAGATCACTGTATACTTGCTGGGCTTGTGTATTTAGTAAAGACACTTCACATTAAGTTTGTTTTCCAGTATACGCACACACATTCTAGTGCAACCACCATGAACAAACAACTAACCTAGCCCAGCTTTAATTCTTTTGTGTCTTTAACCAGAGCTGTGTTCTTTAACCAGACATATAGATTAGGGGGGAAATGGTTCAAGAATTTAATATTCAGAGCTTCACTCTGCGATTTCTCTGAATATCTTTCATTAATTCATATAAATAGAAATAATTTCTTAAAACAATTGCCATGGGAAACTATTTTAGTAAATGTTACCTTTATGTGAACATTTAAAAATTGAAAGTTTCTCTTAGTAACATATATCTTGCCATAGATCTGAGATTTTCAGGGACTAGAGGGGCATGCATGGTCTTCAGTGCACAATTTTTTCCTTGATTCCCTTTCTATTACTTTGAAAATTGTGTTTAAGTGCATTTTTCTAGGAAGTGGGTCCATGACTTCCATTAGATTCTCAAAAGGATCCATGACTCAAAAAGTAATATGAATTACTATTCCAAAAGGTATTACTAAGCTATTAGTAATGAAGGCTGGGAAGAGGAAAGCAAACAAAATACTAAGCAGTCTGAGATGCTACCAAAACAGGGATCTGGGTTCAGCAATTGGACTGACAAATTGGCAAAACCCAGCAAATATCTTGACAGTCTTTACAATTACAGTAAGCTGTAATTGTCATTATTTGTAATCAGGAAGAATGGGTGAGAAGAGTAAACACTCATCCTGACACAACAACCTAATTCCTGGAGACAGACCAAACATATTAAAGAGCCTCTTTTCATTTTCTCCGTAAGAGGCAAAGGAATATACTAGAGGAGGCCCTTGGTATCTGCTTGGATTTGATTCCGGGACCTCCACAGATATCAAAATCCATGGATGCTGAAGTCTCATGTTATGTGATGTTGTAGTAGAATGGTATCTCTTATAGAAAATGACTAAATCAAGGTTTTCTTTTTGGATTTAAAAAAATCAAGCCTTGGGTTGTTGAAACATGGATGTAGAATTCATGGATACAAAGTGCCTATTGTACTGACTTATAGGTTCAGCTCAGATGTAACCATTAGCCATAGTCCTGGAGATCCTTCAGCAAGCAGAAGTTTATGTTTGTGATTTTTTTTATCATGACATGTGCATGAGAAACTCTGGCTTTTCTCTCCCCAGACAAACCAAAGTTGTAAGCCACATTATGGCTAATGATTCTGGCTTGTCTGGGAACAGGTTAGCAAGAGTTCTCACTCCACATCTCATAATAAACAAAACATGGATAGAAGGTATCTGGTTTATTTATTTATGCTACACATTAGCTTGGTCACTTTTACAGCAGAAGGCATCAAAGGTGAACTGTGCATGTCCTTCAGCTAAATATGATGACAAGTGAAATATTAAATCAGAAATTCTCAAAAGTACCGAAAGAGATTTAGAGTAACTACTGTCTCTATTTCATTTGGGCAAATCCCCCCCCCCCCAAAAAAAATAAGTGGATGCTACCAAAGTACCCAGCTGAAATATGTGGGAGAACATTTTCTTTCTTTTGATATCCTATAATACTTCTGCAAGAACAATGAAATTTCTATGCTACCTTTCCCCATCTAACATCATTTTCATCACAAAGAACAATATTCAGATTTGTGGCTGTCGAGCCAAATGAGGAGACTGTGTCGAGTTCCTATGCATAAGGAGTTTATTGTTTTGCAGTAGTATATTTAGACAGAATTTAAAATTTAATGTTAAAATTAGGTGGAATACTGCAAAAGTGTCAACACTACCTTAACTTTTGTGAACTGCAACACATATATGAAGAAATACTTGAAAGAAAAAAGGCCCCTTAAATTTATGTTGCGTATCATTTACCAGTAAAAGTCAGAGGTCAAAAGGTTACCAGTTTCTGCTTCAGCTCTTCAACAGTTCACCATTCCAGGCCCCATTTTTACTAGATTTTATTTGTGATGAAGTCAGCAACTTTTATTCAAACAATAAAGTGGCACAAATGCTTAAAATTCCACGTGAAGATGTTAGTAACTATTGTAGCTTGAGTCCTTGTACATGGGCCAAAAATAGTATACTACTTCAGTTTAAAAATGAATATAGTTAAATGTAGAGCTTGGAAATTCTAAAGAGCTTTTTCCCTTTCTCTCCTCCCCCCACTTTTTTTTGAACACACAATTCCTTTGTTGTCCAACAGCACTTGAATCAAACAGGATCATAAACTACATTTAAAAGTTTATATCTATTGTAGATTCAGAGTCTACTTCAATAAAATAACTCTCTTTATATTCAGATTAAGGGTCCTTTTAACATTTTAATTGCATTTAATTAACATGAAATTTATTGCAGTTGGTCTTTGCAGAGTTTTTAAAAACTACTTTTTGGGCTTGTCCAAACATTGATACTTCAAAATACACACACACAATTAATGAAGTATAGGATATGTGAGATCAAACACTCATAATAAGCAAACTAGCTCCTTTTCTTTTGCCATCAGTGAATTATATATGGGAAGGATCAAGTTTTATAAAACTGTGATAAATGAGGTCAAATTATGACAGTTCCACATACTTTTCCTATAGAAACCAGTTAAATTGCCATATCTACCTCTGCTCCACTTAATCTACTACAGAGATGGAAATTACACTGCCCCAGATTCCCACTACACCCAGCCCCCCAAAATTAAAATTTTGCCACCCCGATGTCCCACCATGTTTTTGGCCCTCTCTGAGTGATTTTAGGTCAAGATAAGGCCTTTTTTCAATAGGAAGTAACCGGGAAATGTAGTCCTGGGCCCATAGGAAGCCATCTCATCATGTTTTCCCCATCCCTGCTCTACTCTGTAATGTGCTCTGATGAAAATATGCCCTCCATCTCAGTGGTTGAACCTATGGACTGCTGCCATTCCCCAAGCTACTGGCTGTCAATCCCCAACAAGTGTCCATGAACAACACAAACAATTGTAGCCAATGGACACCTTGCTGGGCCCTGGCACACAGGGAGTGGGGGATGGAATTGCCAGTCTTCCACATCAGATGGCATAATACCTCAAGCTGAGAGCCACAACTGGTGGGTAATCTCCAATCCAAACTGGATCACTAGAAGCATTGCCATCATTTTCTGCATCTTCAGTTTAGGGATATTTTTAAGAGAGGAAAAAAGGATGGGGCAAAAGAAAAGAAAATAGGAGAAACAGGGAGTACAAAATGGGTATCCACTATAATACACACACATATGTATCATTTATTAGTAATCAATGTACTAATCAATACTAAAATATAGTCAGCCCTTTGTATCCATGGGGGAGTCCATTCTGGACCCCCCTCAGATACCAAAAATCAGAGGACTTCAGAGCACTGTTGGTTTTACATGCACCACCATTGGGGTGAATAGAGCAGGGCCATCCACAGATGCTCAAATCCATGGATGGCAAGCCTGCGGTTGGGGCACGTAGACTGTATTACTCATTTATTTGACTGGAAGGTCACAGCAAAACCTATCAGTGAAGCAAAAATATGTGCTCAATGGCAAAAATGCATTCCCTGGTTTGAAAAGAATATAGGCTCTAAAGTTGCTTTTGCTGTTAAGAGAATTGGATTCAATGGCTAATAAGAATGGGTCTCATCCTGTACTATGTCCCCTTTTATTATTTCTCTCTATATATATATAGAACTAGAAATGACATCCTAGAACAGGGGTAGGCAATCTTTTTGAGCCGGGGGCCAGGTTGCTGTCCCTCAGACAATTGGCGGGCCGAAGCATCAAAAATAAATAAATAAATAAAAATATTTTTTAAAAAAACATTTTAAAATTTAAAAATATATGCATGCACACTCTCTCAGCCCCAGAAAAGCCATAGCAAAAACCCTGTGGATATTTTTTCCAAGAAAACCCCAAGAACAAGTAATAACAACAATAATCAATATCATAATGGCGGGGGGCGGCGGCCGCAGCAGGACTGGCCTGGGGCCAGTCCAAAGGCCTCGGGAGGCCGCATCCGGCCCCCGGGCCTTAGGTTGCCTACCCCTGTCCTAGAAGCTACACTGTACAAACATCTAGTTATCAAGGCCCATTTGAAGAGATGACCATTCATCCTGAAGAAGTCAAACAAGGCTTGCTGTATGCTGCCACATCCAGATCTATTCCCAGTGTTGATATTAAAATATTTATTTAGCACCCGCATGCTAGGTATTTAAACCCAAAAGATGACCACAATTCAAAACAATGCCCTACCTTGCTCACTGCTGTTGTCCCCACTGTGTGATGTGTGCCCCCCACTGGAGGGCCCCGGTGTTCCTCCTGAACGTGTTGATGCTGTGTCATCATGGTCTCTGTTCCAGGAAGGCTGTCAGGTGGGAATTAAGCAAATAATTAAGAACAAAACAAGCCATACTCTGCACAATGCATAAAAAAAAGACATATCTTATAAGTTAATGGAGGACCACCACCATCACCACAGGAAACTGGAGGTTCCACAAACTGGAAATCTGATACAATATATAGAAAATAGACCTTGCATATTTAAAAAAAAAACATGCTTTGTAACTATAAAAAGCAGCCTGTTTTATGCTATGGGAAAAGCAAATTATTATTATTATTATTATTATTATTATTATTATTCACACTGAAGGTGTTAAATGATGCTGGACAACTTCACAAGCCCTGTGTTTTGTTGTGGTTTTTTCCCCTTTCTTTGGCTCTTTATCTTTAAACCAGACCTGAATGAATCAGTCTTCCAACTGATGCCCCAATTAGAGGACTGTACTCTGTAAAGAAGACACATGACCATCCTATATGTAGCAGGCTCCAAAGCATATATGAGAAAGCTTAAAGGTTTCATTCACAATTAGGTCTAGGGTCCCAATAGCCAATATGGGTCAGCTACTTGCCAGATGGTATATGGGCAAATGGACTAAGCATCAGGATAAACAAAGAAATTAGAACAACAATGGCTTCATGTAGACTGTATGCACTCAGCTCCATGCAGAGCACTCTTGTACTACTGAATGGAAAACAGATGTTGTTTCTTATCACTGGGTGTGTTTGAAAGTAACATTGAGATAGGAAAAATTGACTGTAAATTAAATTCTTAAGAAAAGCAATCATGGCAACAATCCTCCCATGTCTCCCTTTATCACCAGAAACGATTTTAATTAGCTTTTAGTACTAAGCTTTTGAAAACATCATAGTGACTCAGTGGTCATCTAAGACTAGTGTGTGTATCTCTGTGTGTAAAAATAGAATAGGTTGTTCTTTACTGTCTTGCAATACAGCCAAGAAAACTGGAGAGGGGGAACATCATTATCAACAACTACCATGTGTAAACAAATCAAAACAGAGGACATTGAATTAAGGCATGGATGGGCAGAATCTAGTCCAAGATCACCTGGTTGATTTCTGCGTGACTTACAGTAGAGTAACATGGATTTCTGCCCTCAGTTCTTTAACCATTGCAGGAACTGAATGATTCACTTCACCCCTATAGTCCTCAATTATTCTCAATTGAAATTAAGAAAACCTGGATAACCAGAAATCCATTAGCTCTGTTTGGTGGCTTCCAGTTAAAGCAATGTAGATCCTAAAAACCTGATGTTTGAACACCCCTGAATTAATGCCCTATATTTTAGAATGTGATACATCTGATCAAAATCTGTATAAAACCTAAAGGCCCCAATTAGATGTAGCAATTACATTTGTTTAAACGTATCACATAAGTGCAAAGTCAAGCTGTTTTTAATAACAAAGGGGACACCTACATGTGAAACCTGCTGTTCTGTCACTTTAGGCATTTTTCTCCCTGTTGGCTAAGGTTTATCTTTATTATGAGGCAGCTGCTTCAAGCATCACATTTTGGCTGTTGTAAAAGGGTTTTAAAATGTTATTTAATTTGTTGTTGGTGGCAGTGGTGTATTTTTATTGCCAGGGAAAAAGGGAGACATTTGAGTTATTTTCTCTTTCATGATCCAAAATCAAGACAGATGAATTTCAGTATTATGCCCTTTGAGTCGGGGGGGGGGGGGGGGGAGGCATTTCTTGATCTGCTTCATACAGTAAGATATCTTAGGTTGCCCCTGATGGTTCAGCACCAGTACTGAAAGTGGATCAGTCATAAAGAAAAGTGTCTGGAGTAGAAAAGATTAGGGAAGTTAAGTAGATTATTTTAGCCACATTCACCTATACATATTTAATTTAACACACACACCCAATATTTCCAACTCCCCCCACACACACACACACTATAGATAAATACAAGAAGTGTATAAAAATGTGTTTGCCTTGCATCATACCTAGGTTGGCCCCCGGAGCATGGATTTTAAATAACATGTTCATATTCATCCAGTTATAAAGGGATTTGGAAAAATTCAGTCTACAGATAACAACTAGATTTAAGGTTTTAAAAAAAGGCTAAAGCAGTATAAAATGTTTTCCTAGTTGATTTAAATATACCACTCCCACTTCCTGAACTCCTGTGTATAATAGCCAAAATTAAATATAGGTACGACATGGGGAAACCACATATTGTATTTTAATGCTATTATTTCACAGACTCTGAAAACAAAACATGCTAACTGATCCTTTAATTGAAAGACTGATGTGTGAATTGTGGGGGGAAAAACCACTCTTTTACAAATGCACATTTTTGCAGCATACCAGGAGAATGCTGTAAGAGGTAATCTGGAACACATGCTCAGAATGCAAACAGTTAATGCATAAATTTTCAGTTTGTTCAACTGCAGCTTTAAAAGGGGGACTTGTTTATTCAGAGCTCTACAGAAAGAATGGTACAGCACCCAGGGGACAGACAATGCCAGGCACAAAGCCCCGGTGCCTCAACATGTAAAAGGATGTTTTTCTATGTGCTACAAATCCCACTTGAAAATATAATTAGAAAGCGAAAATGGCAAACTATTGCATTAACTGTAATTGAAGAAAAGGCTAGCAAGGCATGTGGGAGGTTGCAAGAGCCCATGGGAGTTCCAGCATGCATCAGATCCTCAGAGTCACATCTCCAGGGTGCACTCATGCTATTTATGTTGCTCCGGACTACTATTGTTGACTAGTGATCTGACTTGTAATTAATAGAAAAGCCACAGATAACAAGGTAAAATATTGAACCACCACGATAACCTCCACAGAAATGTTCATTAATCTGATTAGAAGTATGACTGCTTAAAGTAGAGGGTGGCTGAGAGCTAAGGAATTATATGCTACACTATATGCATTGGGCAGACTGTCCCCCTTTATGTGACAACAGACCTGAAATATTCACTATCTTTTAATGAGCTCCACTGATTTATTCAGCTCCATTCGGTTTACTCCCTCACTTTTCCACTGTGCGGGATGTAGATTAATTCAATGCTTAATTGTTTAGTAAATTCAATTTTCCACATTCTATTCTGCATAGCTTTAACTGGGGTTCTTAAATCTTCAGCAGTGAGCCTTGAGCCCAGTGTTTCTGATCTGTGCCTACCTTTTTTCAATCATCATTTTTCTTCCTCCACCACTTAATTCACCATGAAAAGATTTTCCTTGCTGGAAATTCTGATTCCGCTATGATCTGTGAGGCATTCCGATTCATTGCATTTCCATTGTGTTGGGTCTTAGATGCTGGGCTCTTCTTTTCTCACAGCTATCGCCACATTATACAGTCAGTCATGCAAGAAATGTTGGATTCCACCTCAGTTTATCAAAATTTTGTGCATCCCTTGTGTTTACATTTACGTATTCAGAGGCAAAGTTAGTATTTATCCTATTCATATTCTTATTGACCTGATTTTGATGACCTGTTGAAAATTAATAGACTTTTAAAAGTTAGGAATGTCTGACTGCTACTGCTGCTGCTTTTAAAAGAATATCTCTTTTAATAAACAGTGTTCCTTAAGAGATCACTGAAATAAACTGGGACTTCTCTTTTTACATTAAATACAGTTGCAATTAATTTTTAAAATCAAGACATAGATGGATATACAATATTTACTGAATGACAAATCACATACAACAAACCAGAAATAACACTGTTAATTAGCAAAGATTCCTCAGGCTCTGTTTCAACACATATACTCCATACATACTAGTGTGCTGCAAAGACATATTTATTTCAAAAATCATAGTACTATATGGTAATTCTATATTTTTCTAATCAGTTAATATACATTAGAATATGTGTGAAAGTAGTAAGAATCAAGAAGTCACTTAAAACTACAGTAAACAAAGTTCTCTCTTGCAAAAGTTTTCAAATCTATGCAAAAACCATATGGCCTGTGTTTTCACTATGTTCTTGTGCAAGATGTAAGAACCAGATTTTAATGTTATGTTTCAATTCAGTAGTCTGTGGTTTGAGGAAATATAGCATGTACTTCCCAAAAACCCCACAAAGAAACCACAGACTATAACAATCATATTTCTGTAGTAAGCTTATACATACTAACATCCTGATAATACATTTCACCATAGCTGCTAACAGGGGATCTCTGTACTGATGTATACAGAGAGGCATGTTGTCCTTCAAATGCAGGCAAGTCCATCCTGCTGTGCTACAGTGCCATTATAAAAGCTTATCATAATAGGATAGGCATGTAGGATTGTACTCATGAAGCAGAATCTGTGGAGGCTCAAAGGACATCAGAGAAGACTTTCCAGTCCCTAGCCCAGGAAAGCCCCATCATAGATTATTTTTCGACCATGTGATCCAGCAAATACACATCTGACCATCATGGGAAATGAAAATGAAGTGGATTGGACAACGACTAGAGTGCACCTGGTGGAAGACTTGACTCTTATCTGACAAGACTCGTCATAGGAACTTTCTTCGTTCCTATTGAGAGGCAATACGTGCAGTGAAGAAATCCTTCTCTTCTGCACGTATTGCGTCTGCGGAATCCCGTCCAGCAGAATTGTTTAGGGTGGTAGGGGAGCTGACACAGACTCCACCTGTGCAGAACCCTTTACTCAACCTGACAACAGCTTGCTGTGATATTTTCAACAACTACTATGCAGATAAAATCTCTCAGATAACAGCCGACTTAGATGCCAGAATTATAACAGAAGTGACTGATGAGGTGTCCAGCAAATGCGTTTGTGAGATTAGACTGGATCAGTTTGAGTCGATGAGTACCGATGACGTGGACAAGATTCTTGGAAAATTTAGGAAGACCACATGCTCCCTTGATCCCTGCCCATCCTGCCTGATCGTCCAGGGGGGTGATGCCTTGATGGTCTTTCTTAAGAGGGTCATCAATGCATCCCTTAGGGAAGGAACTGTTCCATCAAGTTTAAAGGAGGCAGTCGTTAGACCACTCCTGAAGAAACCTTCCCTGGACCCCCTGGATTTGAAAAATTATAGACCAGTCTCACATTTACCATTCTTGAGCAAGGTGATCGAGTGAGCCGTGGCCTTTCAACTGCAAGCAATCTTGGATAAAACCAATTTTCTAGATCCATTTCAAATTGGCTTCAGCCCTGGATATGGGGTGGAGACAGCCATGGTCACTCTGATAGATGACCTGTGCCTTAGCACCGACAGAGGAAGCGTGACCCAGTTGGTTGGACCATGACATCCTTTTGGAGTGCCTGAGAGATTTAGGAATGGGAGGCACTGTTCTTCAGTGGTTCCATTCCTTCCTCTCAGGCAGGTTCCAGAGGGTGTCACACAGGGACAGCTGCTCTTCAAAAATAGAGCTAAACTGTGGCATTCCACAGGGCGCCAACCTGTCCCCGATGTTGTTTAACATCTATATGAAGCCACTGGGAGAGATCATCAGGAGACATCGGGCGGGGTGTTATCAATATGCTGATGACACCCAAATATATTTCTCCATGTCCCGGTCAGCTGCCATGACGGCAGATGGAGGTTCTCCCCTCAATCAATGTCTTGAAGCGGTAATGGACTGGATGAGGAAAAACCAATTCAAGCTGAATCCAGACAAAATGGAGGTACTTACAGTAGTGACCCCAAAACCAGGTATTGGGTTGCAACCTCCAGTCCTGGACGGGGTCACGCTCTCTGTTAAGGACTGTGTTCACAGTCTGGGGGTGCTCCTAGACTCGTCGATTCACATGACAAATCAGGTGAATGCGACAGTCAGGAACGCCTGTTATCATCTTCAGCTGATACACCAGCTGCGCCCTTTCCTGGAAGTAAGGGACCTAGAAATTGTAGTACATGCACTGGTAACCTCACGACTCAACTTCTGTAATGCGCTCTACATGGGGCTACCCTTATACCTAACTCGGAAACTACAACTAGTACAAAACATGGCAGCCAGGCTGATCACTGGAACATCAAGGAGTGATCACATTGCACCTGTTCTGAAACCTCTTCACTGACTGCTTATTGGTTTCCAAGCACAGTATAAAACCCTACATGGCCTAGGTCCAACTTACCTAGGGGATCGCCTTCTTCCATACAATCAGCCCTGCGCCCTCAGGTCCTCTGGGAGGAAGCTTCTTCAACCAATAAAAATTAGATTGACGGCGACCTCCCAGAGGACATTTTCTGCCACCACTCCCAAACTCAGGAATGCCTTGCCGGAAGAGATCCGTCAGATAACCAGCCTAGATGGTTTTAAAAAAGCCATAAAGACGGATCTCTTTTGGCAGGCTTACCCAGAATAAAACCACCTTCCAACTTGGTTTCTTCCCTTCAGACACTCTCTTTTTCTTATTTTGTTTTGCCCCAGAGTTCCTATTGTTTTAATTGTTGTAAATTTGCTTATTGTTTTAAATTTTCTTACTGTTTTAAATTGGTTTTAATTGAGACTTGTATTTAATGTATTTTTAAGGGGGGATATCATGTTTGCTTATATTACCTAGTTGCTTTTGTTGGGATTTGTATTTCTTTTAGTTGTAAGCCGCCTTGATTGCTACAGCAAAAGGTGGGGTATAAATTTATTATTATTATTATTATTATTATTATTATTATTATTTATCATGGGTGCTCCCAACACAGTAGCATCAGCACACACTGCTGCACAAATATGACATCCAGGATTAACTCACAACCCTGGTGTAACAAATGCTTCCCTGTTATTGGTTATAACTGTTATTAATGTTTTAGGGATTAAATTCCCCATCCCCCCAAAATCTTCACAGTCTCTCTGTAGAACTGTTAATAATTATTCCAATTCTTTTACTGATGCCCATTCCCACTCACTATCTTTGAATACATCTTATGCAATAGGTGTGTTTTAGTAACAAGAGCTGTGCACATCAAAACTACAAGTTTTATTATGGTCCTAATGTCATACCTGATGGGTGTGGGAAGAGTTTCTTAGTCTGTCCAATGCAGGTTACATAGTACAGTCAGTCCCCTGTATCCACAGATTTAGCCATCCACAGTTTGTGTGTTTATATAAAAAAAGCAAAGCTTGATTTTGCCACTTTATATAAGGGGCACCATGTTACTATGCGATTATATTTAATGAGATTTGAGCACCCACAGATTTAGGTACCCTCAGGGAGTCCTGGAACCAGGTGATACCAAGGGCCCATTGCACATAATGTTGGGTTCAATCATAGTTTTGTAAAAATTATGAGTAATATTCACTGAAAACATGAATTCAAAAAATAAATGAAACTCCCTGAATCAGATCATTCATTCCCCTAAACTCTTTAATTTTAACAATTAAATGTGAGCTCAGTATGTTACAATTACAATTAAATAGTGCTGTAATAAGGACTACATACAAAGTATGCACCTGCAGGTATTGTGCATGCAAGCAGTGCTAGCAGCATTTTATTTTACATTGCTGTTTTGTATATGTTTAAAACTCTGGGCTGAAATGTCTTACTTCTGTAGCTAGCTATTTACTGAAGAGCTGAGAGTGGTGGAATGACCAGATTAAAAAACTCTAGGTACTTAGCTCTGTTGTGCAAAGGATTTTATAAACATTAACTTGCTAAAATCCTTTCAGCAACCCTGTAATTAGGTCAGATAATCCCAGTATTGTAGATATTAGAGATGAGATGCTAAGATTTAGGGTCCTTTCATATTATACAATTATAGTGCTATGATTCCACTTTACCTGCCACGGTTCTGTACTGTAGAATCCTGAGGTTTGCAGTTTGGGAGGAATATTTAAAATTCTTACCTAGAGAGCTTTGCTTCACCAATCTATAAATTCCAGGATTCCTTAGGATACAGCCATGGCACACGATACTTATGTAATGTGATAGGACCCTAAATAAGTGGCTTGGCTAAGTTAGAAATCATGGCCAAGACAGAATTCACACCACAGAATTCCTAATTGGTAGGTGAGGATTATAGTCACTCTACTGTGTTTAATACTATCTTCTGAAACAAGAACACATGTTAATGTTGTTAGAATTTGATGGGACATATAGTCAATGTTAAAATGTTGAAATGTAAAGATGTGTGTCTGTATTTTTCTTCACTGAGAAAAGTTGTTTTCTGAGGCCAGATTCACAATTATCAGCCCAGGTGTGCTTTAGCCCAAACAAGCTACAGTTCTGTGAGAAAGTGCTTTGTTTACAATAAGAGGTTTCATAAACATGGGAATGTTATGGGAACTGCAGTCACATGATTTAATATGGTAATTAAAGGTTGGGCTAACACATGTCATGTAACTTCAGCCAATCAGTCTGAAAGGGCTACACCCAAAGGGGTGGAGAATTGGGGGCTGAGAGTTGTGATCCAGAAAAGTCTCACACTTGTCTTTTAATTTTAAGCTGTAATGGACTAATTAAGACATATTTTTGCTGATGCTGAAGCTTAACTAACTTTAACCATGTAACAGATAAGTTTTGTTCCTGTTTAGCCATTCTGGCTAAAGTGAAGATGTTATTATTATTATTTGTTTTTGCTCATGCTGATTTTGCAATAAAAGAAAGCTTGCTTGAAGATCTGGATGTCTTGGTGACTTGACTTCATGGACTGTAAGCTGTATATTCATTCATCAACACATTTTATCAACAAATGTGACTATCTGATTGCTTGTACCCTACTTTGAGGAAACTGAACCAAAACCTCCAGATTAAGAAGTACTATCTGCTTCAATGTACCATAAAAGAGCCTTCAACCTGTTCCTCTCAGATGTCTTTAACTGGGAATAATCCCAAACATTGGAAAGATAGACAAATTACTGGGAAACCATTTAAAATATACCAAGAAAGATAGGAGTAGTAATATATGTACATAACAATTCAGAAAAGTACATAATAACACAATGGTTTAGGCACAAAAAGAAGCCATATATTTCTCTCTCCTCCTATCCTGAATTTTAGCATTTGGAAGCGCAAAACTAAGAGCCAATACATGTCCCTCCTGAACTGGTTTTTCTAAGACCTAGTTGCCATTTTACAAGTTTCAATCAACTCCCAAAGAAAAACATTGTCACTAAAAAAATTATATATAACTATCTTGAATGTATTTAAATTCTGTGTAAATAACCTCCTATATATAATTGCAGTCATACAATTTTATTATTTACAGAACCAATTTTTAAAAGCAATTTCTGCAGTAGGCAAACAAAACCTAGTGTGAAATATAAGTAACTGAGACTAAAATGAATAGCAGCTCTCAAAATGAGATCCACTCCAGAGGCATATCTGAAACTAAGCAGAAGTGTGACTGTTGTCACAAAAAAGAGCAATTCAAAAATATAAGGCAATCTAGGGTCAGATGGACAAAGGAGGTGGAATCATTCAAGAGGCTCTTTGCTTCAACATTAAACCTTCTTGTCAGGGACCCTAATTACATGGTAAGAGTTATTTTTCATGGGAAAATTTCCTACAATGCAGTCTTGTATACTTACTTTCTAATTTAATGGTGAATACACTCACTTTTGGTTTTACACAAGTCCAATTCCTAACATATAAAATGTGTTTTAGCATCAGCAACAATATTAGATTAATGCAAATGAATAAAATGCTTGGTGTGAAGCTAGCCATCAGTGATACTGACACACAACCTGTAAAGCTGAGTAGCTAATCCCCAAAGGTCTGGGGTGCATTAAAAAGAGACAGTGATAGTTCTCTCTTATGCTTTTATCCTTGCACTAAGAAATGCAGAGTGCATGCTTTCCTAATGCTGCAGCAGTTCAACAGGAAAAATGTATGTTATTAAAGACAAAGGGTTAGCACCAACTTCTTGCCAAGCTGATAGTGAGAGGTTTGAAAGGACTAGAATAGGGAGAAAATGTTCTTCCTCCATGCACACATGTACATAAATAATCTTAGCCTTCTGACACCCAATGTCTTGCTACAAAAAATTATACAGCATGCCACTATACTCAGTCTGCTAGTTATTATATCTCTTCGTAGATTTGATAAAATTACAGTTTAGAGTACATGCAAATGTTGGACAACATGGTTTAATTCCTTCACTTTGATAATGTATTTGGTAATCCTTCCTCAAAAACTCCCAGGACAATGTACAGGCAAGTCTCAGTATGCAAAGGGATCTCATAGCACCTTTGAGACTGACAGGCAAGTCTCAGTTTACATTGGGATTATGTTCCTGGACTCAAGATACAAATTGTAACTGATGTAAATCAGAGGTTCCAGTTCCATAGGGAATCACTGGAGATCAGGAGATGTGTTCCAACAGTGCTGAAGTAACCACAAAATTAACAATTATATTCAAACCACCACCAGTTTTAAAGAAGTTTAAAGCATAAAACATTTGAGCTTACTTTTTCCAGACTAGATGCTCTCTAGAGGAACCAGAAATCAGCAGGAGGGTTTGGTTGGGGTGAATTGGTTTGCCATTAGACAACAGTTCCTCTTCACACAGACAGAGAGAAACTGGTAAGAACTGTGTTCTTTGGCTGTGCCTTACCTGTCAGGCTTCCCAGGTAGAGAAAGCACATCAGGAGAGAGAGAGAGGCAATATCCCTCCTGCTGTGTCTTCTGCAGCACTTGCAAAGGGCACATCCCCTGCTTTGTCCTCTCCAGTAGGCTTGCCAAGTGAAGAAAACAGACTGTAGTTGCTCAGTCATCCCCACATAAACAGAGGTAACCCCTTCCAGTCACATGAAAATTACAAGATTCTGGTTTCTTTCTCTTCCTCACACCCCTTTCTACTGAGCAGGCAAAATAAACCCCTTCCTCCAAACAAGAAGAAGATTCAAATTCCTTCCTCCCCTTTTAAGCAGGTAAAGGAAACTCTTGCCTTCCAGCAATACTAAGACTGATGGGTTTTTTCCTCCTCCTCCCACCAAACTAAGCAGGTGAAGGAAAACTAGTCCAGTCACCTTTTCTTACTGTGCAAAACTCCACACCAAAACTCCAAACCACACTCTCACTCTCCTTGCTCTTTTGCCTCTCCCTCCTCATTCTCCTACCTCACTCAACTGCACAAATATGCTGGAAGAGTTGCGCACTGTGGATGAGACTTTCATTTATTTATCTCTGGAAAATTGTAAATTTGAAATGTTGTAAATTGCTGTAAAATTAGTTAGTGTTTGCTAAAGAGGCAGCATAGAATAGTGGTTTGAGCTTTTGACTACATGTCTGGAGACCAGGGCTTGAATCTCTGGAAACTCCATTGGGTGACCCCTGAGCAAATCACACTAGAGGAAGACAAAGCTAAACCCCATCTTAATAAATCTTACCAAGAAAATGTTAGGGTTGCCATAAGTTGGAAATGATTTGAATACACAACAACAAAAAGTGTTTGCTATAGCTGTAATCATGCTGTCTTCCACACTATAGGATATATTGTTCCTACTCTAGTATTTTCTTTGATTATCATCATATACTTCATTCTTGGTGAAATATGTGGCAACTGACCTGGTACTAATTCATCTACAGTGGTCCCTCCACATTCGCTGGAGTTAGGGGTGAAGGATCCCTGTGAATGTGGGAAAACTGCAAATAAAAAAACCTATTCTTTTTACCTAAGAGAACACCTCTCTAGGAATCTCCAGTTCCTCCAGTGAAACTCTATGGTCTGCCAGATGTTGATCATAGAATCATGCTGGAGAACCTACAAATGCATAGAGAAATGTTTTCTCTAGGAAATTCTAGGTTCTCCATCACAACTCTGTGGTTAACTTCTGGCACAGTTGAGCTGGAGAACCTAGAGATGCTTAGAGAGAACATATTAGTCAAAACCTCAAATAATCAAATCCGCAAAAGTCAAAGCCACAAATGTAGAGAGCCAACTGTACTTTCTTTCTGTGTCTTGTATTTTCAGAATCTCAGAGTCTGCTTGTAATTTTTCAAAGCACTTAGCAGGTGGCAACCACTCAACTAACAGAGGAAGAGGAGGATATATTGTGAAGGAACTATTAGGGAAAACAGAAGAGAAGCAATAATATCATTCTGTCCCAATTTTCCCCCAAGTTTTTTCAAGTATTCTCCACTGTTTTAACACTTAAACTGATCTTTATTTTATCTCAATTTGTATGAAAGATAACAGTTTACTTTTAAGGTTGAGCACTGAAAGTATAATTTGGTAGTAGAAGTAATTGAAAACTCAACAATGGGGATATTATTTAATAGTTTAAAAGCAAAAATGTTTTGGAAGAGCCATTGGACTATATAAACATTGTTTTTTTCTAGTAAAGAATCTGAATGCCAGGCTGCAATTACAGAAGTTGTTTTCTACATATAAATTTAACTAAAATCAAGTGAGTCCTACTTTAACTTATATCACACCTCCTCCCAAAAATATGTATATTTTAGTTTTATTAAAACCTAATGAAAGTGTGGTTAAGAGCTGATGGTCAAAGTATGTCCAGTACACAGCTTATAAAGTTAGTTGTAAAGAGTATAATTTTAAGATCCCCAGTACTATTAATGCTACAATTTAAGTTCTTAAAATTAACTCATTACTTTTAAGCTTCAAAAAAAATTAATTTAATTTATTGCCCACCTTTCTCACAATATGGGATCCACATTGTTTGATAAAATTGTTACTTTTTAATTACTTAGAACAGACATAACCCAACATGAAGGATTGAAGCTGCAGGCCTGTAGTACAAAATACACAGATGGCCCAAAACAACATTAAAAATAAACATCAACATAGAGGACAGACTCTTTCCAAATGCACAAAACTAAGTAGAGAATGGCAGAATGCAACATCCCACTCCCCAGCAAAGCACAGAACTATTTTTTAAAACATGTAACTTTACACTTAAAATGCTGCTTTTAAAATACAGTGCTAGCTTGCCTCAGAAGAACCAATTGTGTGGTGAGCTTATCATGGAAGAATATGAACATGATTACAAAATAATAATAAATAATAATAATAATAATAATAATAATAATAAGGATTTCCCTCTTTCAATCCTATGCCTTTTACTCATCATTCCAGAAAAGTGGCACATCAAAAAACTGCTCCAGAAACAATGTCTGCATTCCTATGGTAGTTGGGGGGTGGGGGGGGAGTAAAAATCAATACAGGACAATAATCTCTAGCCTATGCATATTTATTCAGAAGTTTTAAAAGACTGGTTTACTCAGGTGTAAGCATGGGCAATAAATTCTGAAAGTATTATATTTACTCCTTTGTATGTAGCAATGGTAGTAACTGTGGTAGACCTTAGTGGCACAAAAACATTCCTTTGCAGGCACATTCTCCTGTTCCAGCTCCATCTTCAATGAAGAAAAGTGAAGCAAATGAATGAGATTATGAATGCAAAGGTTTCTGAGGGGAGAGAGGGGGCAAAGAGAGTGGTCAACACTTGTAGGACATTTTCCTGTTCCACAAACTATCACCATTTGTACAAGGAGGAGTGTAAATCAAAAACTAATCATAGGTGCATCTCAAATCAATAAAAGCAGCTGTAAAAGTAGCTTTATAAAGTTACACTCTCAGTGCAAAATGCATTATCCATCATAAGTAACAATCATGATGTAACTTAATTACAAGAACTTGTTCCTAACCAGTTGCTTCTAAGAACTGATGCAGCAGTGTGAACCACTGAACATCTTTTACACTTGAGCAATTTACTGCCCTAGTTGGAAAACAGCTTCCAAAACAAATCTAGGAGGATGCTGCAGCTGAGCAAATAAAAGTTTTTCAAAAGGTTATGTATACAGTACAAGGCAGAATTCTAAGAGATACTTCAGGCAAGCACAAAGACTTGAGCACAAATGATGAGATCTTTTAAACCATGTTTTACGGGACGGATATACATGTTATTTCACAGATGCATTTAAAATTCTTTATTATTATTATTATTATTATTATTATTTGTTTTTCCACAAAAAAGAAAAAAAAAGAAAAACTTACATGTATCTTAGAATATCAGTGACCTTATTTTACACCATCATTTTTAACTATTATCTGTTCATTTGCTTCATACTAAACAAAGAAAAGAAATATATATATATATATATATATATATATATATATATATATTGTCTTGATTACCTTACTTCATTTCTAGTTTGTGCAGTATCTCTTTCCATTTTTTATCGTATTGTTGAAAAGTTCTCCCAGCTATAAACATTGGTAATTTGTCCATTGTTATTAATTCATAAAGTTTGGTTTGCCATTCAATTATCGTTGGAGTTGTTTCAGATCTCCAATATTTTGCTAAAGTTAGGCATGTATAATATTACACTCTTTTCATCTTGAGTTAGTTTACTATCCATTACCTCTAATATATTTAGAAGGTACAGTTCTGGTTTTAGAGGGATATTTTTTGGGGTAACCTCGCACATTTTCTTAGATGCATTTAAAATTCTGTAAGCTTTACAAAGTTCTGTAAGCTTTGTTGGTGGCCTTGTAGGTGGCTTTTTATGAGACAGAGCCCTCAGCCCCAAACAGTATCCCAAAAATGTCATGTGGTTCTTTGGTTTTCAGCCACAGTTGTCCCTATGTGCTTCTCTGACCATTGTTGTACCATCTACAAAGAGTTCCACTAAAGGTACACTGAAGCAAACAAATAATGGGGTAAGACTGAGATGAATCTCTTGTGTACAGAACTAGGTAATGCAGTATCCTGAAGCAAACAAACGATAGAGCCTAGACCTAGATTTGCCACCCTAAGCAGTGAAAGCTGAGATAAAATGCTCATTACAGTCCCCTTTGCTTTTATATATACTCTTTATTGGGCAATAAAACATTGCTTTGATCCATACTGTGCTATATGGGTGAAAAACACCCACAGCTATATGGTCCATAACTGAAAACAAAAATTTGAAATGGGTAATAACTTTTACAAGGACCAAAGAAGTGTTATAGATGACAGATATTTTGTGCACCCTGAGTTGTTTCTAATTTATGACAACCTTAAGGTGAACCTATCATCGGGTTTTTGTGGTGAGAGTTGTTCAGAAGGAGTTTGCCATTGCCTTCCTCTGAGGCTGAGAGTGCTGTGCTCAAGGTCACCCAGGGTTTTTCCATAGCTAAGCAGTGATCTGAACTGTTCGATTCCAAAATTCAAATCACTATACCACATTGGCTCATAGATATAGATATATAATAAATTATTATGTGTGTGTGTGTGTGTCTGTGTAGTAGTGCTATATAGTAATTTCTGACAAAACAAAGCTTCAGAAATAAATAGACAAGATCCTGTTATCTACATATACCAGTGTAAGTAAGTTGCAGCAGCAGCTCAATGGCATTGGGAGGGGAAAGGCTGCAGGTGGGGTGCTCCAAAAAGAAAAAAAAGACAGATTTGACATGGTGGCCATCCAGAAAAGACAGCTGCTACCTCATAGCAGTCTATTTCCCCATTGGCAGCTTTTGTGGGAAAGGGAGCGCCATGAGTAGAAATAGGCTCTTAGAGCCAGCAGCTTTCTTTTCCAGAGGATAACCATAAAGAACATACCTTCCTTTTGCAGAGCTATGCAACCCATGTAAAAGGGCACTATACTAGCACAGTGATAGTTGCACTAGCACTGAGAGGATGCTAACAATGCGGAAATGCATAGATCAAATAATAAACATCACAGACCACAGCTTGTTTTGACAAGTTTTATGTCCATGTTATACAGATGTTATTCGATTTATGGTGACCCTCTGAATGGAAGATCTCTGTTACCAACAGCCCTGCTCAGGTCTAGGTAAGGATGTGATTTTGCTTACTTTTAAACTTACTTTTTTAGACTTTGGGAAATTACAAAAACACACTGGAACAAAATGTTAAAAAGAAACTGGAAAAACTTCTTTAAGTGACTGCTCATAACATATTTATCACAAAGAAAATGAGTGGCAACTACACCAATGGAATGTGAAATGTTTCTCATTCCACATGAGTTGTTCCTGGATCAGATAAATCAAGAAATTAAAAGTCTCCACATACCTGATAAGGTATAAAATATATTTATGATACTTCAGTTATAACTGTTTCCAAGTTTTATTTGTTCTTCTTTAAAAAAAAAATCACATGAAAAGTTTCTTCTTCTAATTTTGGCCAAGGCTTTTTATTTTTGCTTGGTTTTTTTGTGCTTATTTTGGATATGTTTCAGGCTATTTGCTAGAGATACCGATCTTCTCCATTTCCATCTCCACATACTGGATTTCAGTGTATCATATCTGCATAGCAGTAGCAACTATTGTCCTGTGGATTCTGCTCATTTTTTTCTACATCTCTATAAATAAAGCTAGTGAGCTGCAATCGTCTCTTGTTTTGTGCCTTCAAGTTATTTCTGACTTATGAAGACCCTAAGGTGAACCTATCATGTGGGTTTCTTGGCAAGATTTGTTCTGAGGGACTTTGCTTTTGCCTTCCTCTGAAGCTTTGAGTGTGGTTTGAATGTTAGACTATGACTCTAGAAAACAGAGTTTGAATCCCAGTTTGGCCATGGAAACTCACTGGGTGACCTTGGGCAAGTCATACTCTTTCAGCCTCAGAGGAAGGCAAAGGCAAATCCTCTCAGAACAAATCTTGCCAAGAAAACCCTGTGATAAGGTTGTGTTAGGGTTTCCATAAGTCAGAAATGACTTGAAGGCACACCAGCATGACCACCAAATCATAACCACCTTATTCCACAATTGTGCCATTTTTTTTCCAAATTAAAACAAAAAATATTTCACTTTCTTTACAGTTCTTCTTCCTAACACTTGCTACTAACAGCATCAACGGAAGCAGCTGTCTCTTCATACTATTCATTTGATATAATACTACTATTTTGCCCTTCTTGGGTGGTTACTGGTTGTCTCTGGCAGAAGCTAAAATCTGTATGAAGGGAACAAACCAATTCCACTCATTTCTGTTTTATTAACCTATTTTGGTTAACATACAACTGCGGGGGGGGGGGGGCGGGGGGGAATGTCTCCTACTACCACCACATGCATATCTTTTCCACAATGAAATAAGCACATCAAACACTCTGTGATATATATGCTGCAAGTATTCTATGGGAGAAACCCTCTTAGAATTGGAAGAGAGAAACATTCACATTTTGTTATGAAATCTAGCTGTTAAACAAATGGGTTGTTGGTTGCTAAACACTTTTCAAAACATTCTGCTGACAAAGGCAGAACCAAACCAAGGTGGATAGTACCAAAAACAACAAAGTGGAGAATAACATCACTGAAAGCTTCTCTGTGATGGAAAAAAAATGTCATTCGCATATTCCAGTAAGGTGGCTATATTAGGCTATTGTAGCAAAAACAATAAACCAAAAACTCTACAGATTATGCAACAATATGTCTTTACCACCAGATTATTATATTCTTCCACATAGGACATAAGGAAAAATACATCAGAATCCTCCTTCTCAGTTTTCTATGTGCAGAGTTGGGGGGGGGGGGGAAAGCTTTTGGTAGCATGATTTCCCTACCTACTCTACAAAATAATTTATTATTGTTGTTGTTGTTGTTGTTGTTGTTGTTGTTGTTATTTTATCCCGCCCCTCTGTGTAACGCAACCGGGGCAGCCCTTTTCCTCTCACCATTATCCTCACAAGAATGGGAAAACATTCAAGAAAGCTTGAGATCCATGCCACATTCAGAGTTTTCCTTTAAACTAACACTTTAGAGCACCTTAAATCCTTAGCTTGACTATAATACTTTGGCTCAAATTTGTAGAAAAACTAATCCATACATCCTGCCATATAACTCTGTATTTCTAATCCCAGATGCATTGGAGCTTTTATGGTTATTTGGTTAGGAATGGGGCATTTCATTGTGGATTTTAACATTATTATTTTAAAATGTATTTATTTACATTCTTCAAAACTGATCTCATAAATTTAACAGAGGTTCTGAAGATAAATATTGGCACAAAGTAAGAGTATGGAAAATAGTACCACCAGATATGTCAACATGGAAGAGAACCCAAAGGAGGACATTATGCCCAATGTAAAGACAACAAAATAATGTCATGGTATACACATTCCCAAATGCATGCTAAAAATAAATTCCCAATATATAATATACAGACATGCTAAAATGTAAACATAAAGGAGTAACTTCTTAACTTAACTTCCAATACTAACCAAATTTTTGGCTGATCTTTGATTCACATTCAAAATAAATGAGTTTCTGTAGAAAGCAGTGCACTGATCTAGCAACTCTTCTGATGTAAAACTGAGCTTAATGTCACACTAGTTTAGAAATCAGAAATTAATTCATATTAAGAGCACAACAAATTTATCTTGTACTACATCACATGTAGACAGGTTTCGATAAAGGGGAAGGGAGTCATGTTATTAGGCTAGAGGAGAACGCAATTCACGTGCCATATAATCGGTGAAGACTGCATGTGCAGCAAAGTTGGAGGGACACTGATGTCTTTTCAAAAAGACTCACTCCTGTTCCCTGTCTGCACAGCCCCAAATGGGGTTCTTTATTTCAAGAAGCAAAGCTCAAGAGTACTCCTTGTTAATGAAAATGAGGAGAGGGAGGGGACCAGAAGAAAAAGAAAAGATCTGGCAGACCTACAGGCAGGCTCTTATCCAAGAACCGATACTGATCCTGCTTATTTTGTAATGAAAGTCACTGCCGCCTGTTCAAGACAACACATTGCTGCTGCTATGAAACAGATCTGCTGCCTGGCAATTCTGTTCTGAATCTTTCTATCTGACATGACTTTTCTTTTTCATTTATTTACATCCTTCCACCCACAGAGCATTTTGGAAGAGTCACATCACTGAAAAACATGGATAGCAATTGTTTTATGAAAATAATAAATAGAAGCGAACTTCACAAGGAAAGTAGTAAGGTATAGATCAGAGGTAGGCAACCTTTCCCCTTTAAGGGCCGAGGGACTTCAGCTCCCAGAATCCCAGGAGCTATTGGCCAACATGGGACTATTGGCCAAGATGGCTGAGGCTTCTGGGAGCTGAAGTCCCTCGGCCCTTAAAGGGGAAAGGTTGCCTACCCCTGGTATAGATGAAGCACACACTACCAGTACTACCAGATCTATCATAAAAACATTATTAACCATTCCCAATTGTGCCACTCTCCCCTCTCCATTTCTCTCCCTTATAAAAATGGGCATTATATTAAACAATACTATACCAAATTGTCTATTAATACTTGAGCAACTTAGCTTAAGTGTGTAACCTTCAGGATATCTCAGTGTGAGGTATGCCATTTTTTCCCAGAGATTCAGAAACTCAGCATATGTGCATCATTAAATTCCAATCTAAAACTGGGGACCTTTCCCAACAACTGCTAGTGACCTCTAGAACATCACCATAATACAAGTCTACAATGAACAGAGCCAACACAGTGGCTTAAACCCATTATTTGTTTAGGCTGTTTTCAAGCAGTGGTAAGCCATGCTGATAACAAAACACAGTTTAGCTTGTCTCTGAACTAGTTGTTTGCACTGATCCAAATAAACAAAAACCCTAGAGCAGAAAAGATCCCACAGGAACAATCATTAACATCTTGCCACTTCAGACTAATGCACAGTAGGAAGCCACCAATTTCAGTGCAATGCTGAATTTTGAATCCCCTCCTTACAAAAATCATCTTAAGACTTCCTTTATAAAAATCAATTCAAGTACACATACACTTTTCATTCAATCCTCTTTTCACATTTGGCCAATGATTTTCCAGGTACAAATGTGCCTTGTCCAAGAGAAGGTGTGATTCACCTTTCTCCTGCAAGAAAGAAATAAAACCAAAAGCCAAAGGAAAAGCCAACCTTCATCCCCACACTGATATGCTTTAACACCCCCAAACCACTTCAGCATGAACCCTCAAACAGCTCCATTTCTGGTTAGTAATATATTCATACTTTGTCTACTCAAAAAATAGCACTTACATAAATCAATAGTATTTTTCCACTGGACTCACAAGTAATGAAAAAGGTATTATGTGTGAATAAACAAGGCATTGGGTATGAACATAGCATGCCTGTATTCTATTTTATGTGAAATTCTGAAAACTGATTATTAGTCACTTTAGGGAATAATAGCATCTTCTTTCTCCTAAACATGTAGTTACTGAACAAAAATATTTGATATAATTATCTTTAATTGCCATTACATCTAGTCAACTGTTACCAATTATTGCTCACATAGGCAGCTGAGCAAAGAAAGTGCTATGCTGCAAAAAGAGCTAAGCACACTGCCATTGACACTACAATAAATACCAACTATACCTCAAGACTGAACTACTTGTGCTGGCATGAGGGTTCCACCTAGTTAATATGTCTATATCAGATTTTGTGTGTGTGTTAAAAACACACAAAAAAAGGACCAGAAAAAGCTGTAAATCCTACTTTCAGCCAGTGAACACACTGCATGCACATACACCAGGGTGTTTCTAGGGTATTTATGGGAGCATTTACCCATTCATGATGCTACAAGCCCAGATGTGTAGTCCAAATTACACCAAAGGAGCATGACCTTTATATCATGCTTTCTAACCCACCAAGTCAGCACTATTTCACACAGCTTGAAACAGAGAAGAAAATAAGCCCTTATATTCAAGTCACACCAAAACAGAGTATTGGCAAATATAGAAAGCAAATGTATAAATAATTCATTAACACCACTCTCCCTTTATTAGATGCCAAGCTCAAAAAAAGAAAGGCCAATTTGGTTGCTGCCCTACTTATACAGCATTGCTATCTCAAACACACACCTATATGAGGAATAATGGAAAGCCAAGCAGAATATTATTAATAAACATATAGGATTAGGCTTGCTTATAAAATCATAGTAGAGAACTATGGGTATTTCTTGAGAAACAACACCATTTCTTGGCAGTGTTTTCATACCACATTCATAAGAGGTAATGGCAACACTTATGATGGCAGTGCCTAAAGGAGTTCTAAGCAACTCCTTGTTGCTTAAAATTCTTCACTGGGTAGAAGACAGCAAACATTTAAAAGCCTTGTTCTGGTTTTAAAATTACATACTTCATGCTACACAGAGACTGCAATGAATAGTCTGGAAGCATAAAACTTAGAAGGTGTCTTCTAAGCTGGTCTGAAGCTGGTTAGTCTCAAGATAAGCCATTAGTTAGGAATCCCATATTTTACAAATTACTTTAACTTCCTGAGATAAATGATATGATGGCCAGCGCAGTGGATTTGGATGTGAGGAAACACAGTTCCAAATCCCACCTCAGTTAAATACATTGCTGAAAGGATGAGAAATAGGCTGGTTGGACAAGTCGCACACAGGATTATTGAAAAACAGTTCTAAACTTTTTGGAAGGAAGATGGCATACAAATACAGTAAATACATATTTGGGATCTTTCAAACATTTATGTTCATGTGAAAAACACACTATTTTATATTTTTATTTGCTTTCAGATGTAAACATTTACCAAGGAAATGTCTAGAAGAAGTAATGAAATCAGATTCTACTTTCAACACTTTCAGCTTCCTAAACAGACATGCAGCATGAACATGAAACTGTCAGGTTTCCACACTGTCTCCCCCTAATGGCATAGTGGATTTAGATCACACAGAAGAATACTATTCAAATTCTTTCACAGACTAAGAAACCAACCCACTCTGCCTCAAATGCATGAATTGCACTTAGGGACTGAAAGACACATCTTTTCAGTGCCTGTAATCAATGACACACACACCACAAGCAGCAGCTAATAGTAAAGTAGAGGCACTGTTGGAGAACAACTTCATTTCCATCACTGCAGGCATGTAAATCAAAAGGAATATGTACCTAGCACTTTGGAATTTTAATTCAGTTCTCACTAAAGAAAGTTATTTCAAGCCACCTTACCAACTTATTGCAAGGAAATAAAGAGACCAAGATAGTAAGGTATCCTCTGCAGATAGTCTCCTGTTTCAAGACATGACAGATTCTTTTACTGTACTTTTATATAAACTGACATAAGCTTGAATACACTTTCTTTGATCACAACCCCATTGATTGAAATGGAATTCATTCACAAGTATGCAGTGTTAGAGTTTCCATCTTATACATCATCATAAAACATTTGACAACTGCCATGCTCTCCATACCCAACTTCACTTGAACAATGCCCAAAATATACAACTGTGTTCTGCCTCTTAACATGGTGCAACACCAAGGGTCCATGGCTGTTTTTGCTGGCATTAGTAGATGTTCTTGATACAATTTCAAGGTCCTGGTTTTAACCACTAGCTATAATGGGATAAAGATACACAATCTCCCTCTGTGTAATACACCACAGTCTCTATAGTTCCAGAAGTTGTTTCAAGATGGAATCTTCTGTTGGTGCTTCTCAGCTTTGCATATTCTGGACACACGTTTTTTTATTCTGTGAAGCACTAGATTATGTGTGTGTTTGGAAATGGTGTCTTTTGAGGGCAAATATATATGTAATATTACTTTAGAATTATTGCACGCCTTTTTTATTCTGTGAAGCACTAGTCTGGAAATGGTGTCTCTTGAGGACAAATATATATGTAATATTACAATGATTTTATCCATTAAAAGTTTTCTTCCATGTAAGATTTTAGTGGTAAAGTAAAAGAGGGCATGCACAAGGTAACATAAGTTTCAAATCTGAGTACTTTCTGTCAAGTCAACTGCCCTCGTGCTAATTATCCTATTTGGTAGGATATAAAAATTGAGTGAGACGGACTTTCTTCTTCAGTTTTTACCTTCTGCCTATAGCAGTACAATAGTAACCACAGGCAATAAATGTATACCTTTGAGATATAACATTATACAACATAGTTAAGGCTGATTTTTATAGCCAGTGTTAAATGCTGTTTTAATTTCAAAAGCACTGGGTTAGTAAAACTGTAGACTGTTTTTACAAAGTATAGTACCCTAATTCTTTTTTACCACTTGTGCCTTTGTGTCTGCCTTTGACTCAAGGGCAAAAGTGCTACATTATTCAAGGAATGGCATACTTTGTGAGTTGTGGCATAAGTCACAACTCATGAAAAATAATCTTGTGGTGACTGTCATATAAAATGTGACTTTATAAACGAATCCTTCAGTCAACATACCATATCATCTTTAATATGGTGAATTTATCACAAATTGGTTTTTCTTAAAGAATCTTATTGCAATTGTTTTTAAACTTTATAACAGGGGTAGGCAACCTTTCCCCTTTAAGGGCCGAGGGACTTCAGCTCCCAGAAGCCTCAGCCATGTTGGCTAATAGTCCCATGTTGGCCAATAGCTCCTGGGATTCTGGGAGCTGAAGTCCCTCGGCCCTTAAAGGGGAAAGGTTGCCTACCCCTGCTTTATAAGTATGCAACATCAGATGAACATGAGGAACACCAACCAAACTTTTCTTCAAAGTATGTATCACACACCTCCACTGCCACAAATCACAGATAAGATAGTACCAGTGGCCCATAATCTGAGCAGAGTGTGTTTAATCATATCATTGTAACCAGAGATCACTCTTTGCAGAAAAAAGGCTGCCACTGCAGATAATACAGTGTTACCTATAAACAAATTAATAACACAATAGTAATATCGGCAGTATATTCTAGTATGAAATTATGATGCCCATGGTCTATAAACTGATAATTTGCGACACGACCCTAAACATTATAGTATGGTTTACACTTTTTAAACTCTCTCTCAAATATAAACTCATCACAGTCTGAAAGATCTTTGAAACTTTGGCTGAGCGAGGACATTTAGTTACAGACTAACCCATACTGGAGCATTCAGAAGACCACATTCTTATGTCAAGCTCGCCCAGAAAAATATCAGCTCAGGGTGATTATACCATATAAAAAGTGTGCAAATGTACTAATCCTTTCGACAGAGCTATATAAGCAACAGTATTCACACCACTTTACTAAAAAAAAAAAAAAAGAAAGAAAGAAAGAAAGAAAGAAAGAAAGAAATTCTTGAGTAAGGCCGCAGTCCTAAGTAAACTTAAAAGGAAATTATTCCACTGCAATTAATTAGATTTCCTTCCAAGAACATGTCACCAGGACTAGGATGACCTGATCCATAACCCAGTTACAGCTGTATAGTGGGCCCTAGGTATCCGCAGTGGTTTGGTTCCAGGAAGGCTGTGGATAATAATGGCTGGTACTCACGTCAGCATTTAAAATTTAAATTTACCTGCGATTAATGGCAGCCAGGCTGAGAACCAGTCCCAAGTCAGGGAAGGAGGCTGGAGCGGGACTCTTCGGGCACCTGGGACACAGGTCCAACCCACAGTGCAGAAATAATCCGCTTTAACTGCCCTGACTCAGTGCTTGGGAATCCTAGGGATTGTAGCTTATTGTGACACCAGATCTCTCTGACAGAGAAAGCCAAATGTCTCACAAAAGTACAGTTCCCAGCATTTCCTAGCATTGACTCAGGGCAGTTAAAGCGGCCTCAAACTGGATTATTTCTGCAGTGTGTTTTAGACCACAATCTTCCTGCTTCTGCTGTGATTTGGCTCCCTGGGTTCCTAGGAGACATGGTGCTTGGGGCTTGCCTCCCTCTCCCTCTTGGCTTATTGAACCCCCCCCCCTCTGCATTGAAAGCAATCCCAGAAAGGAGTTTAAAAGAGAGCAAGAAGCAGCTAACTCCCAGCAAGCTTAGTGACCGCCATCACTTCTCAACAAAGTTCTTTATTACCCACTCAAGCCTATTTCCATCTTTTCTTCTTCTTTTCTACCATGGGATCTTCTAACTGTTACCTGCAGCCCACTTTCTTCACAGTCAATTATCCTATCCTAGAAGGGTTTGGTTCTCGCTCCATCCTGAAACCCATTGGGTCAAGTCACACTCTCTTCTTCAGCCTTAAGAGAAGACAATGGCAAACCTCCTCTGAACAAATCTTGCCAAGAAAACTACAGGGCAGGTATGCCTTAGAGTCCCCAAGAGTCGCAAACTACTTGAAAGCACACAACACACAACAGGCAGCATCAACAGCTGCTCCACAAATACGCATCGAAAGCAAGATGTTAAATTGTAACAAATTACTCCATCAACCTAACTTACCGAACACTCTCCAAGAAAATAAATACTGTTTAAAACAAACAAACCCTATTCTCTTATTTTTTTTCCCCATTCTACGCAAATAGCGACCAGTTCAAAGGAAAGGGGAGGTGGAAGCCTATTTTTACTCATTCCACCTGCAAGGCTCTGCACAAACCACAGGCCAGTGTTACATATTAGGATCGCCATGTGCCAATTCCCTGGCAACTTGCATGGCATCCCTTTCATTTCTGTGGCCTTCATTTCAAGTTTGAAATCCCCAGTTTGAAATCCCATGCAAGGATTGGAAGTCGGTGCTATCACTGAGCGAGAGCTATTTATTGTCGGCTGTTATTGCCTAAACTCAGGGGTAGGCAACCTTTCCCCTTTAAGGGCCGAGGGACTTCAGCTCCCAGAATCCCAGGAGCTATTGGCCAACGTGGGACTATAGGCCAACATGGCTGAGGCTTCTGGGAACTGAAGTCCCTCGGCCCTTAAAGGGGAAAGGTTGCCTACCCCTGCCTTAACTTATATGGCGACTCCAAGGCAGACCTATCCTAGGGTTTTCCTGGCATGTTTCTTCAGAGGGGGAGTGGGGGTGGGATGGGGTTTTGCAATGGCCATCCTCTAGGGCTGGGAAGGGTGTGACTTGTCACTCAGTGTGTTCTTATGTTCTAGCTGGGGAACTGAACCCTGATCTCCAGAGTCATCCTCCAACACCACTCCGCAAATCAGATCCTGAATCTTCGGAGTCGACGCTCAAACCACTAGGCCACGCTGTCTGCCACCGAGAGACAGCAAACCAGGGCTTCGCCTCTTCCCTCGGGGTGAAGGGAGCCTCCAGGGCCTTTCTTCCCTTGGCGGCGCTTTCCCATCCTGGGCCATTGTCTTCCTCTGGCCCCTTGGACTAAACCTCCGCGGGAGGGCGACCCCGGCCCCCCTTCCTTGCGCTCTTTTCTCCGGGAGGAACCAAGCCTTCCTCGCCTGAGCCCCTCTGCCTGCCCCCAGCAACTCCCCCCCCCCGGCTCTCCCAGCTCCAGCTCCCCCTGGGTCGCCATTTCGGGGGCCTCTAGGCGCCCTTCCCTGGAGAGACCCTTCCCCACTCCTCTCAGGGTGGCCAGCCCTCTTCCTCCCCACCGCAGAGGAGGAGGAAGAGGAGGAGGAGGACCTCCAAGCAATTCCAAGTTAAATGGAGGGCCTGCCTTGGGGAGGGGGGGGGAGGGAGAGAAAGAGAGAGAGAGAGAGAAACAAAACAAACATGGAAGACACACAACCAAAGAAAAGCCCAGCATAGAAAAGCATGCCTCTCCTCTTAATTCCTGCTCAGAATGGAGGGCCTTTGGGGCAGAAGGCTGAAAGACAGGCCTGGAAAAGGAAGGCGGTTTTGAGTCCCCTTGAACTCAAAATGTAAATGTAGCCAAAATGGAGGACATTTGGGGAACCCCCCCCCCCTCTCCTGGGAAAGGAGGCCCTCTGCTCAGCCTAAGCCCCCTCCCTCCTTGCCTCCCGCCTTTTCCTGCACAGCTGACCCAAGGGGAGCCTTGTAGCCGACGCTTTGGGCACTGGAGGCTCCGGGCCAAATGGGGAGGGGTCCTGGACACCCCTCCAGGGACGAAGGCAGGGCTCCCCCGGAGGCAGGCCGCCTTCTCCCTTGCTTCCAGGAGCCGCCTCAGACGCTTTGAGGCCTTGGGTCCGCAAGGTTTCCGAAACAGGTCCCTGGGACTGTGCTTTCCGCCTCAGGAAAGCCCTCTCTGACGGGACCTGCGCTCCCTCCTCAGAGTCAAGAGGAGCAAGGTTTTGCTCCCATCTCCCCTCAGGCTTTTGGTGAGAGAAAGGCCTCCCCACCCACCACCCACCCCAAATTCCTCACAGGCCCATCTTTGCCCTCAGGGCAAAGCCCCTATTTGGGGCTTTGGTTTAGTCGCTCTTTCTCGGTCGGGGCAAGACTGGGGAGAAGGGGTCCAGGACGGGGAGGGGGGGCAGAGGCCCTGGAGGACAAGGCATGGAGAGGAGGACATGCCAGGAGGGTGGAAAAAAAGGAGGACGTGA